>JAODAL010005814.1:0-139651 GCA_025379985.1 Phyllomedusa bahiana
AAGTGCCCATCAAGTTCAGCCTTTTTGTCAAGGGGGTTTGATCCAAGGAAGGAAAAAAACCCCCAATTTGAGGTAAAGCAATTTTCCTATTTTGGGGAAAAATTCCCCTTCCTGACTCCAATCTGGCAATCAGAAAAATCCCGGGGATCAATGCCCCCTCCCCTAAACCCCTAGTATTAACTGTTATATTATTACGCTCCAGAAATGCTCCAAACCCTTTTTGAACTCGGTTATTAAATTTCCCACCATAAACAAGTCCCTCTGCAGAGAATTCCATAGCCCTCACTGCTCTTACAGTAAGAATCCCTTTCTATTTATTTAGAAACTTTTGTTCCTCAAGACGTAGAGGATGCCCCCTTGTTCTAGATACAGTCCTGTGTATAAATAAATCTTGGAGAGATCTCTATATGAACCTTTGATGTATTTAAACATATGTATTATGTCCCCCCGAAGCCTTCTTTTCTCTAAACTAAATAACCCCATACATGCCAACTCCCCCGTTTTTGGCGGGGGGGTCCCGCTATTTGGGGTCCCCTCCCGCCCTCCCGGGGAGTTGGCTTCCTTCCCGCCGCCTGCAGGCGGCGGGGTCCTTTAAATTACCAGGCGGCGCAAGAGTAGCGCTGGTGTAGCGCTACCTTGCGCCGCGGGACCCGCTCCTACAGGCGGGTGAAGCGGCCGCAGCGCCCGCTCACCCGCCCGCGGTCTCACTGGGGCGGGGAGGAGGCAGGAGGGATCGCTCCCTCCTCCCTCCTCCCCCTGTATTACGGCGTCTTTTGCGCGCCGTGCATACAGTCAGCGCCAGGGGGAAGTGACGCGGGGCTGGCAGGGGGGTGACGCGCGGCTGCTCTCACTTCCCCCTGCGCCGCTGAAGAGATCGGTCGGGGGGCGCCGCGCTGCAGGAGCCTGGTGAGGTAAGTGGATTTTATTATTTTATTTTTATTAGCTTTAGGGGGCTCTACCTGGCAAACAGATGGGGGCACTATCTGGCAAACAGATGGGGGCACTATCTGGCAAACAGATGGGGGCACTATCTGGCAAACAGATGGGGGCACTATCTGGCAAACAGATGGGGGCACTATCTGGCAAACAGAGGGGGGGCCTATCTGGCAAACAGATGGGGGCACCATCTGGCAAACAGATGGGGTCACTATCTGGCAAACAGATGGGGGCACTACCTGGCAAACAGATGGGGCACAAACTGGCAAACATATGGGGGCACTATCTGGCAAACAGATGGGGGCACTATCTGGCAAACAGATGGGGGCACTATCTGGCAAACAGATGGGGGCACTACCTGGCTAACACTGGGGGCACCTACCTGGCTAACAATGGGGGCACCTACCTGGCTAATAATGGGGGCACCTACCTGGCTAACAAAGGGGGGCATCTACCTGGCTACAGAGGGGGCATCTACTTGGCTACAAGGGGCATCTACCGGCCTGTAAGGGGCACTACCTGGTTATGGGGCTACAACCGGCTATAAGGGCATCTACCTGGCTTTTTTCCCAAAGCCGTTATGCAGTTAGGTGGAGTGGGTGTGGCTTTTTGAAGGGGCGTGGCATACCGACAAGATGGGCGTGTCCATGCAAATTTTTGCCGCGGCGCGCTACGCGCGCCGCCCACTAAGGTCTCCTGCTTTTTCATTTTCAAAAGTTGGCAACTATGAATAACCCTAATCTTGCCACTTCGTTAGAATCGATTCGCCCATCTCTAACTGCTATGCTTATAGTTACACTCATGGCTCTGAACTGAATTCATCCTTCCTACTGACTGTTTCAAGGAAGCAATAAGAGATCAGTTTTTTTTACTCTGCAGTGCATGAAACCCACATAGTTAACCATAAAAACAAGAATTATAATGATTACAAAGATGGTAGAATTTACTGGTTATATTCATGTAGCCAATGTTCGTCAAAGAAGGGAGGACCATTTAAGAAAGAAAAAAAAAAAAAACATTTTCTGTATTACATTTTTTTTTTTTTTTTTTTTGCAAGAATCAAAGTCTCATCAAGAAAAAACACAGAGACTCACAGCTTGGGAGTCCCAATCAAAGAGTCCAATGTCACACAGTCCTAAGATATCACACAATGAGGAACGTTCCTGTCAGCTCGCCACACTGATAAACGACTCATTTACAGAGAATTTCGTTAATAAGACTGCACAGAGTAGGAGAGATTCAATGCCAGGAACAGTCGAATGCGCGCGGCTAGCACAAATATACAGGCAGCCGCACTGATGCATTCACAGCATCAAATTAACACCCACCATAGCTCAAACAATAGACTATGGAAGATATAAATTATGATCCCTGCTGTTACCGAATTTAGAACCAGTCAGCAGAGATCTCTGTGCCCCTGAGAGAAAAACAGGAGCATGCTGTGCCCGCTATTGATGTGGTAACTTGTGACAGCGGCTGATTTACTTTTCATTGTGTCTATTATGTCTGGTAATGTGCCGCACTGCCATAAAACCATTCAGACGGCACATATACAACAATTATAGCTATTACATCCAGTCAAATAGATGTGGATGTGTGCGGGTAGGTAGGCACGGGGGAGTGACGGATCACCAGAACAGGCGTGATTACATAGTATAATATGTCTTCGGTGTGTAATAGAAGATCATCATGGAGTCAGGGGTGCACATGCGGACATCCAGGTGGCTGTCATTTTCTATGTGGCGTCTACCATGACAAATCTAAATGGTTCCAGAAATGAGCCAAGATGCTGAAGTGCACACTGGTCCCGGATCCATGTCATCACGAAACGGATGACCTACCTGGGTCAAACTGCTATGAAGAAAAGGGCTTAATAAACCCAAGGCTACAGGAGCCTGCGGACAGCGCTGTATCATTATGTTATCTATGGTCTTTTAGTTATTCTCTGCGGAAGCAAGAACGATGAACTGTCAGACACACAAGACAGGGGTTGTCTAATTCAAGTGACCCCTACAGAGAAAAATTGGTGCAATATCTGGCCATTAAGACCATCAATACTTATCTGAGGAAACAGACAATTTTTTTGGGTGGTGAGGGGAGGAGGTAAGAGGAGGGGTTCCCGAACTTTATTACATAACTTTTTTCACCATCTATCAAGCTGCATGAGGGCTTACATTCTGCAGAACAAGTTGTATTTTTCATTGATCTTTTTGGATATATAAAACTTATTGTAGGGTTAACAAAAACAGTTTTTTTCAAATTTCATTTTTTGGTTTTCTATACAGCAGGGGTCCCCAACTCCAGTCCTCACGCCCCACCAACAGGTCATGTTTTCTGGCTATCCTTAGCACTGCACAGGTGATTTAATTATGCTGCTCAGGTGATATGTCAGTGCTTTCTGTGGAAGATCCTGAAAACATGACCTGTTGGTGGGCATTGAGAACTGGAGTTGGGGAACACTGCTATACAGGATATTTCATAAAATTTTACACACTGGGTATCACGGCTACTAAAATGACCCAAATTATTTCACACTTAAGTAGTATTTAACTTTACTTTTCAGTCCAGACTTGACCATTTGACCCCAAGGTCTCACCAATGGGGCGACACCCTCCCTCTGTATGTCTAAGTAGATGCTGCCATTACTGCCGACTGTGGTATCAAAGTGGTTGAATGACCAGGAGTAGAGCTAGATCTAATACTCTTCGAGGCGAAGTGTCTGGCCCACCATCTTGGTTTTTGCGCTCCACCCATCTACACAGGTTTCTTAATCAGATCAGGTTACAGCTGGAATCTTCTCTCCCTGAAATGTGAAGGTCTGAACAGACACCAAAAGAGGTGACAGTGTAGGTTCCCACCTGAATTGAGGTCACCTTGCTATGGTCAGTGGGCATTTACAGTTTTGATCAAAAATGCACAATAGAAACCAATATATTTTCATATATTCCAAAGTAGCAGAAATGCTTTTTTGCCAAAAAAATGCCTAAGTCCCTTGTGACTGTTTTTTTTTTAGTGCTTATAGAGTGCTTCTATATTGTGTTGTATTGCATTAACTGACGTGGCATCAAATGGTGAATGACAGGATAAGGTAGACTAGATATGATCCTCACCTTTGCAATTTAGGGTCATATGTATGAAATGGTTTTGGTCTAAAACTCACTTTTTTGCCCATAGGTTTCTATGGAGGGAGGGGGGAGGGGGGAAGTGATTTTAGACAAAACTTTCAAACATGTGGCGTGCCCAAAGTATCACGCAGTTACATTTATATAAAATGATGCTATGCAGGTAAAGCAGAGGGCACTAATGGGATAAAGAAAACCAGAAAAAGCATTTATACGTTCAGACCTAAACAAAGGCTAAGAGGGGGTCATGACCAGACCGAAACATCTTTCAACCCCTACAAGGTCAAGTTCACATCTGCGCTGGAGGTTCCATTCGGAGACTCAGTCTCGGATGCCTTCAAAAATTCCAGACATAATAACACAGCATGCAGCTATTTTTTTCCATTCAAATGATGGACACGATGACGGAAACCCGACTAACCTCATTGTAGTCAATGATAGTAGTCCATTGGGTGCCATTGATGTCCATCATGTAACGGATCTAGTGCCACCTCTGCAGCAGAGGCTCTGAACGGACCCGCTGACACAGATGCAAACCTAGACTTAAATAGGGACTCCCCTTTACTGAAATAAAATCATGAAAAAATCCACCAAGAAGTCTCTGTTTTAAATATAAAGGGCCCTTTTACACAAACACTGCAGCGCTCACTCCAAAAACACATCGCCTCAGCAGTCAGACCACATTGTTTTTATTATCTTCTGGACAGGACATCAGCAAACTGAGAACAAGCGGTGAAAAACCATAGAACCCACCCAAGTGATAAAAGGAGATTAGCTGAGGTTCATCGGGCAACTATTGAGGCGATGTTCAAAGCATACACATATCACCACCACCATACGATTGCCAACCCGTCTATCTTGTACTTACTTCTCTACCATGCTTTTGCTCTTGAGGATGTGGTTGAGCTCAGCTGATGTCTGTGGTCCCTGCAGTTTTTGTCCGTTCAGCATTTCCTTCTCCAACTGCTCTATTGACTGGAATAAAAAAAAAAAAAACCCTTAGGTCCACACTGCAACATACAAAGCAAGACGTATGACTGTAAAAGAAAACGGGGTTCCTTTCACAAAAACAAACACCAAGAGCTGAGCAAAAGGAGCAGGAGTGACCAAGATCTTTTTGGAGCCCAGCATACGCGTGCAAATATGTTTCTCCATAATTGTGCCACCATCCTGCCAGACAAAGTATACTCGCCTGCGGCCATGATGTTCAGTCACTGGGATGCAGGAATTTATACGTAAATGGCCACATGTATGAAAACTGTCCAGGTCTAAAACTTTGTTGCCCATAGAAATCAGAGCGCCCCTTTCAATTCATATAGGGCTCAGGAGAAATGAGAGGGGTGCTCCGATTGGTTTCTATGGGCTCTGATTGGTTGCTATGGGCAACAAAGTGAGTTTTAAACCTAGACCATTTTCAATACATGTGGCCCCTAGTGTCTGACCAGCGTGACTGGGGCCCTCCAGTGAAGCATACTCTAGGCGCCCATCCTGCATTCATTCTACATGATCCTTGCACTTTGCCTCTTTTTATCTGTCTTAGGTCAAGTCCATGCAGCATGGTTTTTTTTCTACAGATTTTCAGAAGGTTTGTGGATTTGGAAACAGTCTGAAAACCGACTGTCAACCATCCCCATAGACTTAATAGAAAATCTGTGCAATAGTCTACACTACATGGATTTTCAGCCGAACGGATTTTCACACTGAAAAACTCTGAACACGTACAATCTTCCACTCGGTTTTCAGGCAGAAGGTGTGCTAGTCAATGGTCACGGTGGACGGGCATTAAAATCTGCAGTGAAGTGGTTGCTGAAGCCACCTCTTTTACATGCCCTCTTAGGACTCCAAAGCAAAACAGAGCTGTATGACAGCCGTATACCTTAGGCCTTAAAGGGGTTTTGCCACGAAGTAAAATTGACGTGGATAGTTTGT
The DNA here is from genome assembly GCA_025379985.1 of Phyllomedusa bahiana. Classification (NCBI taxonomy): domain Eukaryota; kingdom Metazoa; phylum Chordata; class Amphibia; order Anura; family Hylidae; genus Phyllomedusa; species Phyllomedusa bahiana. Next base: position 5,988 of record JAODAL010005814.1, read on the forward strand.
AAATTAAACAAACATTTTCACCATTCAACATTAAAAATTCTGGACCGTTTTTGTTTTAGCTGCTCCTTTAGTGATCCATTGTTTACAGCTCGTCTCCAGGGGATACGACCAGGGCTGAGAGCTTCTCAATCCTGGTCACACATGCTCAGACATCACCTCTCCTCTCAGGCAGCTACTGAGTGTTCAAACCCCAGGTGCTGTCATTCTCCATCTGTCCTCTGTATTTCTTAGTAATTAGTCAAACAGTGCAAATAAATAAAGGTAAAAGAAACCTCAATGAGGTCTGTGCATTAATAGAGATAAAATCCACAGGTTTGGTTCCTGCAGGGATTTGAACCAAGGACCCTTGTGCCTGGAGGCAAAAGTTTTACCTCTGAGCTACAATGTAGTTACTTACTGTTCTACACATAAACAGACCTTTCTTTGACTAAAGAGGATAGGCCTGGTGATGTCATCCCGCAGGGTCACATGATATGCAATTCAAACAAATCACACATGCCTCCTTCTGAGCACACAGAGTTGAAGAGCTGGATGCAGGAGGTATGAAATGAGATCGTGGCAAAACCCCTTTAAACTGTATTCATATAATATATGATTCGTATAATATATGTTGCCACTATAAAACTGCCGCATGTGAATACAGCCCAACAACCAGAGCTTTTAGCTGCATATCTTCCCTGGATACATAAAGTAATAGTAGACGTGAAAAGGATATAGAATGACTAGATGGACTCTGAATGGTTTCAGAATGGAGGAAGAAGTAAAACTCTGACTTGAACTTTAATCTAATTTCCTGGACACAACATAATTTCACAACACTGTGCAAAATGTAGAAATGAAAAGTAACAGATGCAATAAATCTTGTAGAATCAAATAGGGTAAAGGTCCATGCTGATCACAACAACTTATTTCTATAGCACTAACATATTTCAACACTGTTCATAGTTTTCGATCACACCTTCAGTAGGTTTATATGGGGTTGGAGGAAACTGGCATACCTGGAGGAGACCCACACTAACGCAAGGAGAAGATATAAACTTGTAGATCTAGTCTTTGGCCAGACCCAAACTCAGGACCCTAAGGCCTCGTTCACACTGCTTATTTCGCCGCGGATTTGCCGACGGATTGACGATAGTCGATGAGAATGCATATCACAAGGCATTATGGGAAAGGAGCTGGAAAGCTCACTGCGCCCTCTATAGGTTGTAACAAATCCTCAATTTACTTCTGATTCACTGAATCTTTGAGAAGCAAAAAGGAATAATTGTCAAGCCAATATTGCTCATCTACATACGCCGTTTCGGGGTTTTGCCCCTCAGTGTAGAGCAGAGCAATATTGGCTTGACTGGTGGTGAGCTTTCCAGCTCCTTTCCCATAATGCCTTGTGATATGCAGATGCTTAGTAGTGGGCTAAAAGGCAATCAAAACACTACACACCTTAACTGGTGCTCTCCATAAGGAGAGATGTTCCCCTTCTTCTAGTAGGGATATAGTAAGAGAATTTTTCTCACCTCGTGTATAGCAAAACAACCATTTAGAACATTATCGTCTACCTTGCCATGATATGTAGGTCTCCCTTTTCCAGATTTCTTCCATTACTACAAAACTATTTCCTTCTTGATCCTGGTTGCATTTGTCCAGTATTAGAGTGAGAATGCAGAGCTACAGTTATAGGGGCATCAGTGTTTTATGATTAACACACGGAGAGTTCATCTATTAAGTGAAGGAATCCACATGTCCTTACCTTGCCAGTGCGGGCAAAGGCTTCACCAACTTTCCTATTCCTGCCGCCATAACATGTGGTGATGAGATCGGCCACCCCGCAGCTCTCCAGGAAGGTAGCGGACGTAACCGGGCCGGCACAAAACAGTTTGGAAAAGGCAATCATCTCCATTAGTCCTAGACGGATAACTGCAGCTTTTGTGTTATCTCCAAAGCCAAGTCCATCACAGAAGCCAGGTCCTTCAGCGACATTGTTCTACAAGAGAGCAAGTCAATCATCAGTCACATCTCTAAGACCGTTCACAACCTCAACTATAGCTAAAATGGGACGGTGTCTTAGCATGTGGTGGTATTGGTAGCTCTCAGAAGGAGCCATATATATATATAGCTATCCAGGGGCCCAGCATGGGGGATGGCAGTGCATTTGCCCTAGGAGCAAACCATGGTAGGGGCCAAAATGAAATATTTGTACCATGTAAAATAAGGTCTTGCTGCATCCCTGGACTGCCATGGATGTGGTATACCAGAGCCACGGCCCACAGGATCAGCTCTTGGGGACCAAATTAAAAGGTTTTATTATAAGAATAAAATATTAAAGGGATTGTCTCACTACAAAGATTAGCTTTCAAAATGTAGGGAACACTAAATTAAGACGTTTTCCAAATATATTGCATTGTTCATCTTTTTTTGCTAAGGAGCTACAAGTGATTTTATCACCTTCTGAAGACTCTCTGATTTCCCAAGTGACCGACCCTTTTATTCCTTATCCCCTGTTTGTTCTATCTGATAGCAGGGAGTGACATCATCACACAGGCCGGCAGCGAGAGCTTGTGTGTTATCTGATCTTTCAGACAAGACCGTAATTACTCTGTTTACATTAGCTCAGAAGCTTCTCTGGACCTCAGAGGAGATAATTTATTTAATCTAGACTGATAAACAGAGAAGTCTGAATACACGGAGGTCATATGCTAATTACAGACAGCTTGACCAGGAAATGACAGAGCAAAGCTGCATTATTTCATTCATGCATCCTATGAAAGTTTGAGATGAGACAACCCCTTTAATGGTTAGCTACACATGGTGCCGTACAACAAGATATATAATAGGTTAAAGAATATAAATATCACTACAATAGTCAATGGTGAAACAAAACAGTAACAAAAAAACAACAAAATAATTCAAGTATATCAGCGTCTTGGAATCAGTTCTCTCAGTATTAGTCTAGTGATTGCAGCCTATTAGAACATCACTTCTGATACATATGCAGCTGTTCACTGTCCTAACCAATCCACTGCTCAGCGGACCAGAATGTTCGTACATTATAGTAATAAGCCTGATTACAGCAGATGGCAAGGTAGGAAGCTAAAGCTAAAGTAGCAGGAATGACTCCTAATGAATTCCCATTAAATAAAACAATAATGAAATCGTTCACACTTATTGAGCATTTATAAAACTTCTAATCTGTTCTTTTATTTCACACTGGATGAAGCCAGCAACGCTTGACTGCGGCTGTTCAATAGAGAGACTCAATGCGGCAGTCTTCCGTCACCGCACCCTGCAGTAACTTTAAAAAAAAATAAAAAAATAAAAAAGCGTTAACGTTCTTCATTAAGGAGAGGAGCCATGGTGGGGTGTGGAAACTTACAAGCCGTGAAGACTCCACTTCGTTTTAAAGGGGTTGTCTCATCTCAAAGTTTCATAGAATGCATGAATGTAATAACGCTGCTTTGCTCTGTCACTTCCTGGTCAAGCTGTGTGTAATTAGCATATGAGCTCCATGTATTCAGACCTCTGCTAATTAGATAAATCTCATGTGGTCAGGACCAGGGAAGCTTCTGAGTTAAAGTAAACAGCAGTAATTACAGTCTTTTCTCTGGAAGATCAGATAACAAACAAGCTCACTTTCAGGAGTTCTGGAGACCTTTGTGATGATGTCACTCCCTGCTATCAGATACAAAAAACAGCAGGGGGGGAGAAGTACACAGGTCGGTCACTTGCGGAACCAGAGAGATCACAGAAGGCGATTTAAACACAAAACAAAAACGAACAATGTATTTGGAAAAGGTCTTCATTTAGTGTTCCCTACATGTTGAAAGATATTCTTTGTAGTGAAACAACCCCTTTAAATATAATCAAATAATCTCAGAGGAGGAGAGCTAGGACTTCATCTCCACCTGTTGGAAGCAGCATTCCTTAAAGTCATATCAGACCCTCCAAAGAGCCTTGTAACATGACCGAGTTTAAAGCCAAGCTAGTTACCATTTGCAGTCAGTTGAACAAACTATACAAACTTCAGGGCAGCAAAATGGTAGGTAAAGAATGAAAACTATGTATAAAGTTAATTAATTTAGGAAAAAAACAAAAAAAGTCAGTGTAAAAGTTGCCTATTTCTTTAAAACGCAGAAAAAAAAAAATTCTTAATCAGTGGAAGTAGGTGAGGACAGAATGTTTTTTTACATGCCATGATGAGCTAGGAGTTGTTGACAATTGACATGATAATGTAACATATACAACTATGCTTAGTTAATGGGGTATCCAAATCAATTCGATTTATTCTGTTATCTAGGTCACAAAAGTTCAACAGGTCCTCAATTTAAAAAAAAAAAAAAAGAAAGGGTCCTGACCCCCATTATGCCAACAAAACCTTGTTTTTTTTTTTTTATTGTTAATCAGCTATGCATCGCCATACAGATTACAGCAGATTTATACAGATTATAGTAGACTACCACAAAACAGATTCCAAAACAACAAATTCATATTTAGAACGACTACTGGTCTACAACAGGTGTTTCTACAAAAGAACATAGAAGCTTAAGGGGAAAATAAAGAAAAAGAAATAAAAAAGGGGGTTTATGGATAAATTCATCCAAATTGCCACTTATGCAACCCCCGGGGCCTTTTTCCCCATAAAAAGGATCTGTAGGCAATTTAAAATTAATTATTACAGGCAGCCCCAATTTAAACCCCGTTCCGACTTACAGCTTTCCCACCTGTTACAAACAGACTTAGGGAAACTACAATTGGGGGGAAATAACCCCATGTTTCACACAGATAGTACTGTGGAACGACAATTTTCCAAGGGCCACGGAAAGCACAAAAATGTAAAAAATGAAGCAAAATCTTTTTAAATGGGGGCACAAAACAGCAAAAAAAACTCAAAAACCCTTCCCGGGGGGGCCCTACCCCAAAAAGAAAAAAAAAAAAAAAAAAAAAAACTTTTTTGCTGAGTTTACATTAAAAAAAAAAATTTTCTTTTAAATTTTTAAAAAACCCAAATTCAATTTAAAAACAAACCTACAGTCCCTATCCAGTTTGAAAAACCCTTTGGAGACGCCTGTTTTTGGGGTGCCTTTAAGGCACCGGGGGTTTTTGGGTGCTAAAAATAGGACTATTTGGCCACTTTATGGCAGGATTTGGTGTTCCCACCCTGTTATTTCCAGCTTTGTCCGGCTCTTGAAAGGGGACCAAGGTCCCTTTCAAACTGGTTTGCTTTGACTCTTCTTAACGGGCATTACCAGGAAATCAATCAGGCCATTTTTGACGTCCCCTCTGTGCCCCCCTCCCATTGCGAAAATTTTTTAAGCACCTTTTTTAATCTCCAAGGGCCCGGGGGGGTTCGGGAGTTTCCGGAAGCCCCCTTTCCTGTTACTTCATAAGGACAATGTTGTCCGGGGACCCCCCCCGGGTTTGCCCCTTTCTTTTTTTTTCTCCCCAATGGGGTTTTTCTTTCTTTCCCATACTTTATACTTTGTTTTGGGGAACGTTGCCCAGGGGGGTTTTTATCTAATCTGGGCCCACTGCCCCCCCTTTTTAAGGGCTTTCCAAAGCCTTTGGCATTCCAAGGGGTCCACGCAGGGGCCGGGCGGCCCAAAGGGGGCCACCATTGCCACGGGAAATTGGGTTGTGAAAATTTAAAAAAAAGGGTCTTTTGGGTTGGGAAGTTTTTGGAAGCCCTTCCGGTTCTGGGGGTCGCTGCCCCATTCAAAAACCAAAGCAGTTGGGCCCCCCGGGGGGGGGTTTTGGGGCATAAAGCTTTTCACCTTTGAAAGGTTTTGGAAAAGCGGCCCCCTTGGGCCCTTTGGTCCTTTCCCTTTTTTTTATATCAGATCCTTTCCCTTTTTGCAAAAAATTTTTGGGAAAAGGGCCAACCCTTGGCCTAAAGGTACTTCATTTAGAAAAAAATAAAAAGGGAATTCCCGGGGCCATTTTGGGGGCCCCCCCAATGACGGGACGAAAAAACTGGGATTTTTTGTATTTGCCGAAAAATCCTTTTCATCTAATTAAATTTTTTGGGGGGAACAGAACCCCTTTTCCTTTTTATAAATTTGAATTTTAAAAATTATAACCCCCAAAAAGTAAAACCCCCCTTTCCCCTTGGGAAAAATTTTTTCCCTTTTGGAAATTTCCAGACAAAATATTAAGGCCCTTTGTTTTTTTGCTTTTTTACCAAATTGATACCCCCCGGGGTTCAGAAATTAGGCTAAAAAATTTTTCCATAAAGCCGGGATCCAACCCATTTAAATTCCCCCAATTTTAATAAAACCTCCTGGGGAGGGGGGGCCTAAAACCGAAAGGTTGCCCAAACCCCCCCTTCGGGTTTCGCCCCTCCAATGAAAATAAAAGGGAAAAAAGTTTTAAAAATAAAAAATCCTTTGGGCCCTTTTCTCTTGGGGGGAAACCGAAAAGAGGGGAAGCCCTTTTATAAATTACCGTTTCTCCAAGGCCGGGCCCCGGGGAATTCCCCCTTTTAAAACACCCCAAGGGGCCCCCTTAAATAGCCCCCCCCCAAAAATCAAAACTTGAAAAATATATTTTAAAAACCTTTTTGATGCCCCCCAATAAACCAACCAAAACAAGAAAAATTTATAAAAGATTTAAACCCCCAAACATAAAAAAACCTTAATTTACCTCAATTTGTTTTTGGTTTATTTTTAAAACCCTTTACCCTTTTATCCCCCCCCTTTTAAAAGAAATTTTCTCGCCCTTTTCCTTGCCAGACCCAGCCAAAACCAATTGAAATTTTAAAGGGAAAAAAACAAATTTCCCCCCCATTCCCTTGGTGAAAAGGGGGATAAAAAACAAAATTTTTAAGAAAAAAGGCACTTTAAATTTTTTTTTGTTTAAAACATTAAACAAAAAAATAACAAATTTGCAACCCCCAAACCCCTGGGCAAAACCCCCGGCCCAAGCAGAAAAGCAAAAAAGCCAAAATAATTTTCCCCCATTTCCCATAATAAGGTAAAAAAACCTTTTTGTAAACCAAAATTTATCAAAAATTTCCCAAAACCATCTGCCCAACCCCACAAAAAAATTTTGGGTGCATTTTGGTTTTCTGGAAGTTTTTCCCCCCAACAAATTTTCCAGAACGGAAAAAGTTTTGAAAAAAAATGGTGGGACACCCAAAAAAACACAGAACTTTTTCTTTTACACTTTGGAACAAACCAAAGGTAAATTAAGAAGGGAGGGGCCAAACCACCTAGGGCTTAAACCCCTTGACCAAGAAAGGGGGGTGAAAAAGGGGTAGGGAACGGGCTAAATTTTTCCTTTTGGGGGGGTTTGCCTTTTTCCTTTGGGGGAAAACCAAATATCTTCTACCCTTTTTGGGCCCTTTGAAAAACCTTTCCTTGGTAGAAAAAAAAATTTTCAATAACCCGATAGTTCAAAGGCACGGGCCAATGTCCTTTGGACCAATTTCCTTGGAAACAAGGCAAAAAAATAATAAAAATTTTTTTTTTTTTTTCCCCAAAAAAAAATTTTTGGGGGGAAAGGGTTGGCTTTTGAGATTTTTTTTAAAATAAAAGGGGGCTGCCAGAAACCCCACCCGGGCCTTTGGGGCTGTCCCCAGGGACACGGGTTTTTTCCGCGGCCGGTTTTTAAACACGACTGTTTGGGGTTTGGGCACAATTTGGGCCCCAAATGGAAAACCCTTCAGCAGCCCCCCACGGGCAGGGGTTTTTGCCCCCCCGGGTCCCCTTTTTTTTTTTCCCGCCCGGGGGGGCCCGCCCGAAAAATTTTCCACTTTTTACACATCTCCTTCCCTGGTTTTCGGACGAAAATTAAAAAGGGGGAATTTGAAGAGGGGGGGTTTTGTTCTCCACTCACCCTATAAACAAAGCCACCCACGGGGGGACAAAAACCCCCCCCTGGGTGAAAATTTTTTTCCAAATTGTCCTTTGAAAATTTTTCCCCTTTGGGTACCGTCCACACAGCCAAATTTTTTGGTTTGGATTTCAGAGGGTTTTGGGGTTTTTCTTTTTTTTTAGGGAAAAAACCCAAAAAAACAAACCGGGTTAATTTTTCCCCAAATACCCCTTTAAATTTAGACCAGCTTTTCCACATTGAAAAAAGATTTTTCGGGCCAAACGTTTTTTTTTTAACCACTGCGGGGCTTTTTCCGAAAAACTTTCAACATCCGTCTTTCCCCCGGTTTTTCGGGGGGGGGGGGGGGGGGGGGGGGGGGGGGGGGGGGGGGGGGGGGGGGGGGGGGGGGGGGAAGGACGATAAACCCCGGGAAAACCGGGGACAGCCCCCAAACCCCCAAAACCACCCCAAAAGAAAAAAAACAACAAAACCACCAGACCCAAAAGACAGAATTTTGACCAAAATTTTTGTCACTCCCCTTTATGGAGGGCCCCCCTTAATAGAAAAGGCCCCGGTGCATTTTTGGGTCCTGCAGGGTTTGGGGATATACATTTTCTTTCATAAAAAATCAATTTTTGAAGCATCTTTTCAATGTGCGAAAATTTTTTTTTTTAAAAAAAAAAATTAAATTTAAAGGGGTATTTGCAACGGGAAAAATTTTTCACTCATCTTTTCTCTGCATGCAGGAGGACATCTGATCTAGATTGTTTATTGCCTGGAAGGCCAATTATTGTCCCCCCCCTTACTTCTGTTTTTCTGCCCTCCTTTCTCGGGAACCACATCCTTCTGCCCCAGCAAAGAAAAACAACTAAAAAGGGGGTTTTCCCCAAGGCCCGATCAATGCTTGTTTTTGAACCCATGGGGAAAGGAAAAAAAATAGAGAAGACTTAAAACCCCCCCCGGGAACGCCCCGTTCATTTCCCTGCTGCCGGCTGTTAAATTTTTTTTCAGCCTGGATGAACAGATCATCATTCTCGTGACAGCTCCAGCCAAATTACAGGCCAAAAGAGGGGGAAATCCAAAACAACCTTGTGCCTGTGATGGTGGGAGCTGTCACGTGAAAGATGGGGATCTCCACTGCTTCAGCCCCGGAGGAAAAGGGCGGGAAAGGGAAGTATGAGGGGTTTTTTTTTTTTCATACCCTCAAAAGAGGACAACAATTTATTGGGCCTGGGAAAAATTCTTTAAGGCTTTGTCCCCCCGTCAAAGATTTTCCCGATGGGTTTTTAGATTTGAAAACCCTTTTGAAAAACCAAAAGCAACCTTTTTTCATTGAAATTTTAAAAAGAAAATTCCCCCGGCAGCAGTCCCCACTCACGGGAATATCCCACCTGACGATTTTTTGACACCACCCGATGTTCCAAAAAAAAATTAACATTTCATGTTTTTGCCCCCCAAAAATGGGCCCGGGAAAAATGAACATGTGGGGGGCCGGAAAAGGGACAGTGGGGGAAAACTGCCCTCCCCCTGTGTGCCATAAAAGGACAATACCCCTTTTTAAAAAGGCCCACCCCGGGATTTGGTCTTTGCCGTGGAAACGCCCCCTAACTCTTCCGGACTCTTGAATCTTGGTTTATTTGGCAAGCCTTGATGGGCTCCTCAAAAACACCTGCAAAGAAATTATTTCTCTCAGTTATGTCAACCGTTCAACTCACAGGTTTTTTTATAAAAAACCCCCCATCCTCAGACCTGGAAATCGCCTCAACCACCTTGGGAGAGCCTTTGGGGTTTTCCCCCTCTACGAATACTAGGGCACAATCCATAAGGGGGTATGAAACTCCAGCTGCCCTTTTGACACTATGGGCCACATGTATAAAAACTTTCTAGGTCAAAAACCCTTTGTTGCCCATAAAAACCAATCAAACCCCTTGCCCTCAATTTTTTATTTCATATAATGCTCTGGAAAAATGAGGGGGGGGGCTCTTTAAATTGGGGGTTTCTGTGGGCCCCTGGTTTGGTGGCTATGGGGAACAAAGTTTAATTTTAAAAACCTAGACAATTTAACATACATTTACCCTAAGGGGTCTCGAAAATTTTAAGATCCCTTGGGTATTTTTAAGAAGTACTTTTTACAGTAACAAAAATTGGCTGACTGTGTACCGAATTTTTGTTGCACTAATATTATATTTAATACTTCCAGTATTAGTTGAAAATGGTGAACAGAAGCTGCAATAAAAAAAAAAAAAAAAAAATACTTCCGCTCAACAATGTCACAAAAAAAGACAATTAAAACTTTGGGAATTTTACATTTTGACTGAGCTTTTCCCCAATGAAGACACAAAAATTAAAATTTTTTCAAAAAAGAAGGTTTAAAGGGAAAAACACATTTTTTATTATGATCCCAAAAGGGTGTGGAAATTTTTAAAAAAAAAATATTTAAAATTTAAATTTTTCCAAAAAAAACTAACTTGGGAGAAAAAAAGGTTCACTAAAAAGCTAGACTAGTTTTTTAAAAAAACCTGGCCAAATCCTGCCACCTTTTTAAAACCCAAATTTTTTAAATTTTTTCCCAAAAATTTTTTCGGGCCCAAATTTGGATCCTGGAATCCGTTTGCCCCTTTCCCCCCCAGGCCCCCAAACTTGAATTTGGGTTTTTAAACCACCCCTTCTGGCCGCCCAAGCCTTTACTTTGGGGATAGGAAACCCCTGCTTAAAAAATCCCCCGGCCCCGCCTTCCTTTTTCCCGCAAAAAAAAGGGAATCCCCTTAACCCACTTAGTTTTAAAATTTTAACCCCTTAGAATTTTTGGTTTTTGGGTAAACCCCCGGTAATGGGGGGCCCGTCAAGGGGGGCTCCCCCCCATGAAAAATGCCGGTTTTCCTCCCTTTTCTGTTATTTTCCCCCCCCCAAAGCCCAGCTGGGGGGAGGAAACCCTTTTTCCTTTTGGGAATTTTGTTTTCTGGCCATTTTCCCGTAAATGAAGGGAAAACCCCGGGGGGAAACTCCCAATTTAAACCCTTTTTCAAAAACCCTTTCCCCTTTCTTGGGGGGCACCAGGGGCAGGGTAAAATATGTTGTGGGGGTATTACCCCAAAAACATTCAAATCATTCCCCCCCAAAACAAACCCTTGATTCCCTTAAACCTTGGGAATTTTCTTAACCTTTTTTTTGGCCCAAAGGGTAACAGGAAAAACCCAAGGTTAAATCCTTTTTAAAAATTAGGGGTTGGGTTTTTTCCCCCAAGGGGGCCCGTTTTGTCCTGGCAGTATTAGGGAGGGGCAAGGGGTTCAACGCTCCCTTTTTAAAAATGCAAAACCCTGGTTTCCAGGAGGACTACTAGAGGAAAATACAATGTAGTATTTTAACAATACCCTTTTCCAGCATTGGGGATTAAAAAAGGGGAATACAAGCATTAACAGCAAGGGTGCACAACATGCTTTGTCTGTTATAGCTGGCACCGCTATGGTGGACACTATATGGCTGGCACCGCTATGGAGGATAAAGCTATAGGGGGCTCTTTAAATTGGCTCGCATAAAGCAATTGGGTAAACCCCCCCCAAATGAGTAATCCAGTAAAAAAATCATTCGCATCATCTCCTTTTTTATTTTTAAAAACCCAATTTGTATTCCCCAAGATTTTAAACCATAAAAATTTTCTGATGGTTTTAAAAGGGGAAAGAAAAAGTTGGGAAAAAGGAGGCAAGAAAGGGTGGTGTTCTTTCTGGTTATAGTTGTGCAACAGCAAGTTCTGTAATCCCCAAAAGCTACAACGAAAATAGACTGCCCTCCATTCTGATCAATGGCAGTCCCTAAAGTGGAACTAAGGAGGGCCCCAACCATTTTTTGGGTAAAAAAAACCCCAAAAAAAAGGGGGTCACACAGGGAATACCCCCCCTAATACTTACTGCCGCCCCTTTGGGGAGGGACAATAGGGCCCAAAGTGGCCCTTCCACCCAAAAAAAAGTTTTTACACGTCCTAATTTACCCCCGGGTTGGGGCAGACTCCCTTTAACCTAAAGACCTCCAAAACAAACAAAAAACCCCTTTTGCTAAAACAAATATTTTCCATCTACTTTAAATACTTTTCCTTTCCTTTTAAGGGGTCCACCCCTAATTTTTCCACTGTATCTGCCTCTTCTATACTTGTATTTCCCAAAAAATTTGGGGTTTTTGGGAACAACCTCTTTTAGGATCTTTCCATTTCTTTCCTTAAATTTTTAGAACCTTTATAAAAAAAAAAAAAAAAAAAACACAAATGGGCAAAAAAGAACAGTGGGAAAACAAACAGTATCTCACAATTTTTTTTTAAAAAATTGTGTTATTTTTTTTCATTGGGGGAAAAAACCCGAAGATCTGACACAATGTAGTCAGTGTACAACTTTTTATAAAAAGTGTTTAAAATTTTGGGGTGACCCCAAAATAACTCGACACAGGCCCTCAATGTCCCAAAAATTTCCGGGAAAAAACGTTTAAGGGACAAATGGGGCAATTTTTTGCCCCAAAAAGTCAGTATTTTTTGGGGGGGGCCCCCCATTTTTTTCCACACGCCAAACCCCTTCTTGGGCATGGAGGGGGACCAAGAGCTTTCACAGGTTGGGAGCCAAATGGAATCCTCTTCCAAATCCATGCAAAAATCACTGAGCTTGGGGGGTGTTAAACCTTTTCTTTTCCTCCACCTTTTCCCTTTTAGGATGCCCCACAGATTTTCAATTTTGGGGCTAGGGCTTGGGGACAAGGGTTGGCCAGTTCGGCCCCCTTTACCCCTCATTTTTTTTAGCAAGGCAGTAAATTTGTCTTTGGGTTGTTAGTTTGGAAAAACTGCCCCGGGGGCCAATTTTTTTGAAGTTAGGGGGGAACCAAAATCCGCCCCAGGGATGTCACCGTATATGTTGGGATTTTGGGAAACCCCCAATAAAATTTTAGCTCCCCCAAACCGTCACGCTCATACAATTCCCCCCAAAACCCTGGGCATTCCCACCACCAAGCTTGACTGTAGGCAAGACACAATTGTCTTTTTGTACGCCCCGCCTGGTTGGTTGGCCCCACATGCTTTCTACTATCAAAAGGCCCAAAAATTTTTTCTTGTTTTCCCCTCCCAAACCAAAAAGACATGGTACCCCTAAGTCACTTCTTTAGTTTGGCTTGACTGGGGCGGTTTTTCCCGGCTTTCTTGTACTTTAAACCCTTTCCTTTTGTATCCCTAAAGGTCCGGGAAGGGAAAATGAAAACGACCCCCAAACAGGCCCCCATTGGGACCCCTTCCCACCCAGAAACCCGGGGGCCCCCCGGATCCGGGAAAACATGGGGCCGCCCGAAACCCACCTAAATGGCACGGGTCCCCCGGCGGCACTTGTTTTTATTTCCGGGTGTGGGCCACTTTCAATGGGGCCCCCGGCCCGGGCCGCCAAACCCCACAGCTGGACTGGGGTGCTTTCCAAAAACCGGGCCCCAACCAAAAATACAAGTCATGAGGGGGGGTTGGGGCCCCGGCCCCCCCCCACACAGAAGGGCCCAACGGCCCCCAAATTTAAAAAGGGATGCTCCCGCAAACCCCGCCACCAAGCCCCAGCAACCAGCTTTTTTCTAAAGGGGAGGGTGCGGGCCCCCTACAAGGGGGCCCCCCCGCCTTCAGCTGTGGGGGCCACGCAAATTAGGGGGCCCAGAGTTTTCCTGAAAAGGGTTTGATACATTAAAAACAAGGATCCCGGCAAGGGGGAGCCCCCGGGTTTCCCCCGCAAAACCGGCCCCGGTACTAGACTTTTGGGGGCCCCCCGGCCCTGGTAAAGGGTCACACATCAGGGAGGTGGGCAGGAGGGCCCCCGCAGGGGAAAAAAAGGTGGAAACCCTAGCTCCAGTGGCCCAAAAGGGGAAAGTTCACTTTTTCCCCCCCTTTCCCCCCAACCCTGGGAGCCTTACCCACGCTGGAAAAAGCCCCTGCCCTTTTTCCCAGGGAAACCGCTTTGCTCCGCAGGATTTCCTCTATAATTTAAAATAGCTTTTACTACTTGGGGTCTTGCCCCTTGTCAGCCTGGTAGTAGGAAGGGGAAGGCCCAAAAGGGGAAATAGGTACCTAGCTACCAACCCCTCTTTGGGGCCCTTTTTCTCCCTTTTTACCTCCCTTGGTGCCCCTCGCCAGTACCTCCCCTTGGTGGGGTGCCCGCCCGCCTACGTGGGGGGGGTGGGGAACCCGTGTGCCGGGCTGCTTTTGGTCCCCGTCCCGGGCCCTTTCCCCCCAAACCCAAAAATTTAACCCCAAAAAAAAAAAAATTTTTTCTTAAATTTTTTTTTTTCCTTTCCTTCCCAAAAACCCCCAACTTTATTTTTCCACCTACCTTTTGACTACGAGGGGTTTTTTTTTTTGCAGAAAGATGTACTTTCCCTTTGGGGTTATTTTTATTATATAAATATACTGGGGGAACGGGAAAAAAAATTTTTAAATGGTGCAAAATGTGAAAAAAAAAAAAAATTTCTTGGCCATTTTTTGCGGGGTTTTGTTTTTGCGCGTTCATTCTTCGGCAAAAATGATTTGTTAGCTGTATTCTAGAGGTTTTATGAACCCGGCAATCCCAAATTTTGGGTTTTTCCGTTATTTTTTGGGTGGGAAAAAAAAATTCCAAAAATTTTTTCTTTTTTAAATTTGCGCCGTGGTGCCATTTTGTGGCCCCCTAAACTTTTTTTTTACTAAACCAAAGGGGGACGTAGTGAGGGTGCTTTTTTTTGCAGGCTGAAGTGTACTTTTTATTGCTACTTTGGAATGCATGAAATTTTTTTTGATCATTTTTATGGACTGAAATGCCCCCAAAAAACGAAAATTTTGTCTTTTGGAATTTTTTTCTACAGTTTGTGTCGGAAAAGTGGGGTTTTTAATTTTTTAGTTTCACTTTTTCGGCCCCGGCGTTTTCCAATTTTGTGTAAATTATTTTATTGTTTTTTTTTGAAAATGGTGAAAGGGGGGTTTTTGAACTTTTAAATTTAATTGAGTCCCCGATGGGCTTGCCATAGGGGGCGAACGTTAATACAGCCTAATGCATTGCATAGAAAATGCTTAGGCTGTACCAAGTCCCTTTTTCCCCATTTTCTGTTTCGGGCAAAAAATGGGGCAATGGGAAATGGCCGATCGGCCTTCCAAGGCTTCCCAGTTGCCCATGGGACTCGGGATTTATCGCTGATGTCCCGGATGGGGCTGAAAAACTGGGGCCCGACTGTTTTCTTCATTTAGACGTCGCGGCATTTTTTGCCGCGGCTCAAAAGGGGTTTAAAACAGCGCAGCCAGGCGGCGCCGCCCCCCCATGCTGAAAACACCGGGTGTTAGCTGCAATGAGCCGCTAACATCCGGGGGTGTAACGGGTCCGCTGCGATCCGTTTCCCCATCCCCTTCCACCACCACGTTCCACATGACTAACTTCTTTTGGTCGACCGGGCGAGGCCTACTCTCAGTGGAACCTGCTTGTTAAACCGCGTATGGCTTGGCCCCCTGGTGCGTGTTTCGGGGGTTTTGGGAAAATCTTTTTTTAAACTAGGCCCCTTTTATGTAGAGAACAATTCTTTTTTTCAGACCTCGGTTCTTTCCATGGGTACCATTTTGAATTTCCCAGTGCCCAGTAAAAAGGGTGAAAATGATAATTTAAACCTGCCCCCCCTTTTTGCCAAGACTTGAAAACACAACATCCAGCACGGGTGGAAAATAAAACAAATTGCGCCTTTTTCCCTTTTTTTTTCATTAGGGGTGAAACCTTTTGTTGCCAGCGGTTTAGACTTTTTAAACCGCTTGGGTTTTTTTGGGGGGAACCCCAAATTTACTTTTATACAGCTGTACACCGAACTTTTTATTGTATCAAAGTTTTTACCTTCAGAGTTGCCCCATGAAATTATAATCAATATTTACTAATGTGGGGGGTGCTTTCCCTTGTGAGATATTGTATTTACAAATTTTTGCACCAGAACGGGCGTGGTAATACTAGGGTAGCCCCATGCTCCCACAAATGCAGGGGATCAACTGCTTTTTCACTGCCCTAACTTTTCTGTGCGCCATGGGGGAAAAGGGGGGGGGGGGGGGGGGGGGGGAGAAATTTACTGTGTTAATGTTTTTGCTTCATTGTTTTTAATACTTAGTGGTATAAATCCATATACCTCCCCATAGTGGTGACTGCAGGCAGCCAAAATTTTATCCTTTGCTAAATTGGAGCAGGAAATGTAGCGTTATAAATGTGAAAAAAACAAAAAAAAAAAAAAAAAACACACCACCACACAACACACAACACCCAACCCAGTCTGACCATATAAAAGCATAAAAATTTTTTGGGGAGAAAACATAATAGAAAAAAAAAACATTATGGTGAAGCCCCTTTCCCAGTTGTGTTATAAAAGGGAAATAGAAATATGTATAGGACCTTGGAATGGAAAACTTCCCTCGTGTCTCACAAAATTTTTCCCTCAGAACTCATTGGCAAGTTGGCTCCCTAGCACACTCTTTTTGGTGCCTACTTTCTGAATAATGTGGGTATAAAACCCAAGGCATCAGGGCCCTCTCAACCCCTGGAAAGAATCATAAAAGGGTACCCTATTTTAAAGGGTAAGAATATATATTTTAAGCAATCCATTTCTTACTCCTATACGCACATATGTATATAACAGAATTGTACAGGTTATCTTTTTTTGCAAGCTATGATGTTGGTTTTACATAGGACTGCTGCTATCTCTATCGTACTATGTCAGCTCAGTTATCCAAAACATATGCTGAAACAGATAATGATCTTTCGTTCGTACATCTGCATCTTTAGTTATATTTTAACTGAAATTAATAAGTTGTATCTTGTACCAGGTACTTTGTATTTTACTACATTGCCTTATATCTGTCCTATCAGATACTAAATGCTGTATATATGCAAAGCGCGTTGTATCTTTTTATCTGACACTGGTGACTACTAGTGTTCTCCATTGTGCTGTCACCTATTCAGATTACCAAGGCTGTTATATGATGTTATTAAAAGATATAGAACAATGTATTCCTTTCCCAGAAAAAAGTGGCAGCCACGAAGGTGACTTTGTCCTCCAGCCCTAGATCAAGTCTAAAAACACATAACAGGAGAACAATGATGATCACTCACACCTTTATGAGTGACACTCCAAAGGCTTCTTTCTTTACTTGGGAATTCAGCTGTTCGCATATTTTACCGATAAACTGATGAGGGACGACAAATATAGGGAAATTTCCCCCCTTTGCCCCCTTTTAGAGCTCCGGGACGCCCCTGGAATAAAAAATTGGAGTAGTAGTGTATTTATCTTTAAAAGAAAAAAAAAAAAAAGAAATCTATAAAAACATGCAAGTTGTCTAGTGAATTATAAATAGCACCTTAAAGGGTTTCCTACCAAGCTAGAATTGATAAGACTCCATAACAAAATGAGATGGGCTCCCACCACCTGACGAAAAGCTGGAACAGCACATCATGAATTAATAGGGCTGGACATCAGGAAAACCCAAAATAGAGGGGAATTAAAGATTCCCCTGACCCACTTTTTTTTTTTTTAAATTAAACTGGAAAATAAAACTGCAAAAGTGTAATGATATAATTTTATAGGTTATGCCCCAAATTCTGCAATCGAACTGAAAACCCTCCTTGCTTTTACAGGTGCTAAAGGGGTGTGAGGTTGAAATTGGATCAGGGGATAAAGAGCAGTATAAAGGGTTTCTTTGAGGGGCCCCGCACCCCAAAAAGGAATTTTTCCATGAGATGAAAAAGAGGTTTTTTTTAAAAGGGATTCCCATCATTTGTTGTAGTAAAGAACTGGCTTTTTCAATTCAAATGTGGTAAAGATTTTGGGGTGCAGGCAGCGCCAATTCCGGGGTGACCCCCCCGTTTTTGGAAAACCACTCCATCCGGGCAAGTGGGGTTCGCCATTTTGGAAAAAAAAAAAAACCCAAAAAAACCTTTCGCCCCTATTTAACAAAATGTCAAGTTTGTGGGGGGGCCATGGAAAAAAAAAATCTATCCCATTTTCACTTTCAAAAAGGTTATCCGTCGCGGGGTTTCCCTTTGTCTGATCACACCTTTCCAGAAGCAGGAAAAAATTGGAATGCTTCTGAGGCGCTATTGACGATGTCCCCGGGAAAACCGGGAAGTTTTTTTTCACAGACGATCATATGGGGTGAAAAAGTTTCCCCCTTTTAAAAAACCCCAAAAAAAAACCTTTATGGACCCCCCCCAAAAAACCCCCCCCCCAAAAAAAAAAATTAAAAAAAAAGGGAAAAGGGGGGGTTTTGGGGGGGAAAAAAAAAAAAACCCCCGCGGGGGGGGGGGGGGGGGGGGCCCCCCCGGGGGGGGGGGGGGGGGGGGGGGGTTTTTTTTTTTTTAAAAAGGAAAATTTTTTAAAATTTTTTTTTTTTTTTGGGGGAAAAAAAAAAAAAAAGAAAAAAATAAAAAAAAAAAAAAACAAAAAAAAAAAAAAAAAAAAAAAAAAAACAAAAAAAAAAAAAAAAAAAAAAAAACCCAAAAAAAAAAAAAAAAAAAAAAAAAAAAAAAAAAAAAAAAAAAAAAAAAAAAAAAAAAAAAAAAAAAAAAAAAAAAAAAAAAAAAAAGAAAAAAAAAAAAAAAAAAAAAAAAAAAAAAAAAAAAAAAAAAAAAGAAAAAAAAAAAAAAAAAAAAAAAAAAAAAAAAAAAAAAACAAAAAAAAAAAAAAAAAAAAAAAAAAAAAGAAACAAAAGCAAAAAAAAAAACAAAACAAAATTTTCCCAAAATTAAAAAAAATTTCTTTTTTAAAAAAAAAAATTTTTGGGGGCCCCCCAAAATTTTTTTTAAACCCAAAAAAATTTTTAAAAAAAAAAAAAAAAAAGGTTTTTTTTGGGGTTCAAATTTTAATTTTAAAATTTTTTTTTTTTTTTTTAAAAAAAAATTTTAAAAAAAAATTTTTTTAAAAAAAAAAATTCCTTCCCCCCCCCAACTTTGGGTTTTTTAAAAAAAAAAAAATTTTAAAAGGTAAATTTTGGGGGGGAAAACCCGGAAAAAAAAAAAATTTTTTAAAAAAAAAATTTTTTAATTAAAAAAAAAATTTTTTAAAAAAAATTTTTTTTTTAAAAGGGGTTTTGGGGGCCCCCAGTAAAGGGGTTTTTTTTTCCCCTAAAAATTTTGGGTTTTTTAAAAAAAAAGAAAATTTTTTTTTTTAAAAAATTTTGGGGGGAAAGGGGGGGGGGGTTCCATAAAACTATGGCCCCAAAATTGAACGGGACTAAGAGAAACCTGTTACCTAAAACATATAGGTTTATTAAATAGACACAAATGGGGGCCATAAACCTGATGTGAATGTGGCTTTACAAATATTGATGCAAAATGTGGACAAGGCCTCAGTAAATGCCCCCCATTGTTGTTTATATCCTATCAGAAAGCAAATATGGAGAATGGAAGAGATTGAAATAAGTGATTAGAGCGCTGCAGAAGGTTTCATTATTCAAATGACGCAAAAAAAAAAACCCCCCCCGTTTTAATAATTCCCTTTAAAAAAGGCAATGTTTACACAGCAGAATTATTCTGCACCGCAATAATGATAACCTGCATCAGATCCAGCGGCGGGAATGCCCCCTTTTTAAGGGAATTGTCATCAAAAAGGGTCATTTTTTAGGTTAAAACATTTTAAACTTTTTTTCAATCACTTTCAATATTTAAAAATTCTTAATCTTGCCGTTTTCATTTGGCCACTAGGCCCTTTTGTGTGCACTGCTTTAACAGCAGTCAGGGAGATGTTTTTAAAGAGCTTCATGCACATAGGAGACTTAAGCGGCCCGCCCCTTTGACTTCTATAGGAAAAATTTCTGGCTCTTTGATCTGGGAAAAATCACTATGCGGGGGGTGAAAGGGTGAATGGGGCCCTTTCCCTCTTGTGCTGGGGGATCCTGTTAATCTATTCACACTGGCTTTTCGTTTGACCCTTTTTTTGTGCGATAATGAGAAACCAACTGAGATCTTTTGTACAAACAGGAAGTGTCGATATTTTTAGGGTAGGGCCAAAGTGAAAACTGCAGGACTTAAGAATTATTAAAAAATATTGAAAGGGATACGGAAGAAAAAAAAAAAAAAAATTCTTAAAAAAAAATGTGTTGAACATAAAAATGGGAGTGAGTCATTTTTGATGACATTCCTTTTAAGTAAAAATCCTCAGCAGAAATCCCTGGTATCACCTTGGATTTCTGCAGAAGATTATGAAAGTCAGATTTTCCAACAGGCAGAAGTCCGAATGGAACAAGCCTACAAAAATAAATTTTCACCCTTGGAAAAAAACCTTAAAATTTTTTGCCGCTTTTTAAACAATTCACAATAATCACCTACAGTGCCTAGATTTTTCTCAATATCTAAATTATACCTTCATATGCATTATACTGAAAAAAAATAATAAAATAGTTCAGAGAAACTAATGCAAATCAAAAGCAAGGTCTTTGAGATTTTGATGTGTCCTTCAGATATGTAAAACTGAGAGCAGCACTAGAATTAAATAGAAGTGAATAGCCCTGGGTTCCAAATCCAAGAGATCAGGGGCCATTCATTTCAGCGCCTGGCTCAGCAAGGGCTTTATAGAACACGGTTAACTAAAGATTTTTTAAATAGACACAGAAATCCAAGTGAGTATCCCAAAAATGATGAAATGAGAAAACAAAGCAGTCGACTTGCATGGCTATAGGCACTAACTTTCTTCCTGATCCATTAGATCAGCTTTGCTAAAAATTCCTGCATTGTTGTGTAGATAAACAGAAGATTTTTGGCTTTTACTTAACCCATCGGATAAACCAATTGACCCATCAGTTTTTACATTTCACAGCCTCTTCAGGCTCCGAATGCCAGTGCAGGCTGTGGGTGGCTCTGCAGCACTGACTGACATTTCAGCTCTCCCGGCTCCTATTCCTAGCTGCGTCTGCTACAGGGACATAACTGATGGAGGGGTTGCTAAAAAAAAAAAAAAAAAAAAAAAAAAAAAAAAAAATATGACTGTCCAAGATGGCTATAAAAGGTGAGCTCGCAGAGTCATATTAATCATGAGAAGCTTCAAGGGAAAGTGGGGGCTGCCAAGATTCTCTGTTTGCTAATGACTTACTCTGTTATCTTTGATGTATATATACATAAATGTGCTCTGCAGACCTGACTGGATGATACAACTTGTCCCACACTAAAAAGCAATCTCCTTCCTGCTGCAAAGACACAGCTGGAGTGATGTCACCAGCCCGGACACTGCTAGTGCAGAGAGGTTTGGCAAAGCATTGCTAAAACCAGGGTTATAGTGTGGGTGCGGTGCAGTGAGCGGACAGCAGGAGTCCCATCCCAATGTAAATCACGTTACATGTTGTTGCCAATGTTGATCTTGACATCTAAGGGGTTAAGTACTCAATAGCAAAGGTTTCTCTGATCCCAGTCATTACAATGGGCGCTCGTCTGTCAACCACTGATTGGCTCCTTTGGTGATCCCATGGTTATAGCTTCTGTGTTATCCATGGGACATTCATCTTAGTACATTTGCTAAGGCTATTCTAGGACTTCCACATATGTCTTGTTGTGGGAAAAGGATAACAAACGGTTATTGATTATATAGCTTTCAAATATACCTCATTTCCTTTCTCTGACAAAAGTTAGAGCGGTCCAGACAAACAAGGCAACACTGGGTATATTTGCAACAACTAGGAGCATATGGATGGTATGTGACTGCACAGATCAGACCACACAAAGTTTGTTTGTAGTCTGTCACCATGGAAACACATAGGTCTTCATATGCACTGTGGACACAAGGATATTCTCAGTCATGACTATTTGCAAATGGAATCACTATTTTAAATGCATTAGCGCTTAAAGGGGTTGTCTTGCTACAAAGAATAGCTTTCAACATGTTGGGAACACTAAATCAAGATGTTTTTCTAAATATATTGCTTTGTTCATTTTTTGTTGATGTTAAGGAGCTACAAGTGATTTTATCACCTTCTGAGCTCTCTGTTTCCCCAAGTGACCGACCTGTGTACTTCTTCTACCCTGCTGTTTGTTCCGATAGCAGGGAGTGATGTCATCACACAGGTTGTGGCTGCACAGAACTCGACAGTGAGAGCTTGTGTGTTATCGGATCTTTCAGACAAAAGCCAGTAATTACTGCTGTTTAACTCAGAAGCTTCACTGGTCCTGACAGCATGAGATCTAATTAGCAGAAGCTATATGCTAATAACAGACAGCTTGACCAGGAAGTGACAGAGCAAAGCATCATTATTCCATTCATGCATCCTATGAAACTTTGAGACGAGACAACCTCTTAAAAATGGTTTTCAATATTACAAATGGATGCCTTGTAAGAAAGTCAGAGTTGTAAGAAAGTCAGAGTTGTAAGAAAGCAGGACTACATGTAAACAAACAAAAAAAAAAAAAAAAAAAAAAGTTTACATTCATTGACCGCAAGGCATTTAGGAAACTGAGTAGAACCAATCTTTTTATTATGGGAGTAGAAAATGTGGCCTGCTGAAATGCCATCACGGAGTGCAAGCAGTATTATCTTCTGTTCATAGATAGCCTGGTTACAATGGTGGTATATCCTGCATAGAAAATGTAATTATGTCCACTGTCTCAGGTGAACGCACTACTGTTGTGCCCATTGTTTTGATGGCAAGAACAGCGCAGTCTTCTGCACAATTCTTCCCATCAAATATGACAGAACTACCGACAGGGCCTCAAAGGGTTGTGTGAACACAATTTTTTAAATTAAGTAAGGTTTCCCCATTTCCCTCCACCCCCATCTCCACCTTCCAACAACAACATAGCGATGTAAGCGTTTGTTATCGGCATAAGGAGCTGTATTTTTGAATGTACCATATAATAAATTGGAAACCCCCCAAAAAAGAAAGATACATTTTCGTAACCACAAGCCATGTGGGAGATACCAGTTACCTCTGTGTATATGCACTCAAGTCAAACGCCTTGTGTTGGGTAGCAGCCACCCTAGTTAGCTGACTTTATACAGGCCAGCTAAACTCTGGCCTGGAACATGTGAAGTAGTCACTCATCCAACACTGACTACTCCCGGTAAAAGCCGTCGTGGATCAGCCATTTGTAAACAGCTACACTGGTTTTTCAACATGTGCCGACTACCTATTGTAGCCAACACCTCTAATCTAACAGCTCCTACCTCACCAAGGCCAGGTACATTAGTGACTGCATCTGGATTTTATTTCAGGGTATTAGGGTACAGGTGGTTGAAGCCAAATGCAGGCTACACTTCAGTTTTTTAATTTGTATAAATTTGGAAAAGCATGTATCATTTTCTTCTTTACACTTCACAAATACTTGCTGCCTTCTATTGTTCTATCACATAAAATATATTAAGTTTGTGGCTGTAACCTTTAGAAATGAGGAACAGTTCAAAGGGGAGAAAGACTTTTGCAACCTATTGGTGTGTATGTATAAAATTCTATATCACCACACACAAACAGTTCAGTCCATAAATATTTGGACAGAGACAACATTTTTCTCATTTTGGTTCTGCACATCATCACAATGAATTTTGAACAAAACAATTCAGATGCAGGTGAAGCTCAGATTTCCAGCTTTAATGTAGTGGGCTGAACAAAATGGTTGCATAAAAAATGTGAGGAACCAAAGTATTTATTTTTTTTAATCACTATCCCTTCATTTCAGGGGCGCAAAAGTAATCGGACAAATTAAATAATTGCAAAGAAAATGCTACTTTCTAATACTTGGTTGAAAACCCTTTGTTGGCAATGTCCACGAGTTCAAAACAGTAGCGGTTTTTAGTCAGAACAGAGCACAACTGGGACCCCGATGCCCTGAAAAGTCACCAAGAGGAGCGCTTGTTTGGTGTAGGTCCTCAGAGTTGAGGTCACCTTGCCGATGGTGGATGGACCCTCACAGTTTTGATCAGAAATGAGCTTCTAGTTATCATTTAACTATAGACTGCCAAAATGTTCTGTCATATGTCACATATATTGAACGCTTGTTTGTCTCTTGGTGTCTGCAGGTTCATCTTTATGCACTTGCAAAACAGTAAAGTTGTTGGGATCTATAAAGATGTATTTATATAAATACATACAAATCACCATAAGAAAATTATCTATGTATGATCCCTTTAAATGATGGTTATACTATCGCTACATAACTGTAAAAGACACCTACACCCCAAACCACCTGGGGACCATATGCAACTGCCTAGTGTGCCCTATTTATTACCTTTTTTTGTTTTTTTTGCAAAACCATGTGAAAATCTGACTGATTATTATCAATGAGAATCTGGGCCAAAATGTATGCAGACTTCGGTACAAACAAGGAAGGGCAAGTCACTTTTTTCCCCCCCATGTGGAAACCATGTTGGAAAACCTGTAAGCAATCTGTGCCAAACTCTGGAGAATACAGATTTAAAGACTGCAGCAAAAATCTAAGGATATGCCTCAGGAGATTTTGTAAGACTTTCCCAGCTGAAAACATAACCCAAAAGCTTCCTTTGTCTACTGTCACTAGAAGAGACACGAGCCAAATCTAATAATTCCCATTAGCTTGTGAAAGGTTTCAATGCCAGCCGGGTTTTGTGCAATATGTTGTTATTTTCCGTTCTGCTTTCCCAACACAAATGTAGCGGCCGAAACCCTCCTGCATGTTTCAGTGATTCAGGCTGTCAGCAAATCACAGGGAACAGCTATAATCTGGCTGAGTCAAGGCAGAGCCATGTGTATAAATAGCATGCAACCCGAACAAGTCCGTACACAGGACTGCAAATGTGCCCTGCACTTAGATTAAAGGAGAGTGCATAGGCAGCAAAAAGCCTTTTATTGGGCATCAATGGGACCGGACCGGTGTGGGATCATCAAATATTCTGGATTCTCGGAGAGTCAGAGAAAAGAATAAACAACTTGGCAACGAGGGTAGAGAAATTTATAATTGAGTTCTTGCAAATCAACAAGATGACTGCTCAGTCTTTTCTAGTCTGGTGAAAATTCATATTCTGCAATTTGGTGCTCAGAAAAAAAAAAAAAATAAAAAAAAAAAAAAAAGAGGCAGATTACCAGACTTTCTGGACTATCAGATGTCAGTTAGTCCCTAGTTACATTGACTAGAATAGCACTTTCTGGGGGATAAGGCAATTGGATGAAAGGTACAGTGATTGCTATTAAGTGTGGCTTTGAAGTGCTTAAAGGGGTTTTACCACGAAGTAAAATTGACATGGGAAGCTTGCAAATGAAATAAACATTTTCATCATTCATTATTATTACAAATTCTGCACCGTTTTTGTTTTAGCTGCTCCTTTAGGCTGTGTTCACACGGCTTAACTGCGGGACGTAATTGCGCCCCGCAATTATGCGTGTGGCCGGGCGGGGGGGGGGGGCCGGGCCCCGCCCGCCGGGCCCATTGACTTGCAAAAACCAGCGGCGCGTATACGCCGCTAGTAATTCACATGTCAATTATTTTCCCCCTTCGCCGTATTCGCCGAGCAGGGAGAGGAGACGTAATCCAAGTTCTCTATGAGAACTGTGGATTACTGTAGTTACTAGGACGTATTCAGCCCGTAATTTGCGCACTCCGGCGCGTAATTACGGACTGAAATATGTCCAGGATACTGCCGTGTGAACATGGCCTTAGTGATCCATTGTTTACAGCTCATCTCCAGGGGATATGACCAGGGCTGAAAGCTCCTCACTCCTGGTCAGACATCACCTCTCCTCTCAGGAAGCTACTGAGTGTTCAAACCCCAGGTGCTGTCATTCTACTCCCATCCTTTTTGATTCTTAGTAATTAGTCAAACAGTGCAAATAAATAAAGAAACCTCAGGTTTGTGCATTGATAAACAGAAAAAAAAATAAAAAAAAAAAAAAAAAACAGGTTCAAATCCCTGCAGGAACCAAACCTAGGACCCTTGTGCTGTGAAGCAAAAACATTACCTCTCAGCTACTCACAATGCTTTACATAAACAGACCTTTCTTTGACAAGAGAGGAAAGGCCTGGTGATGTCATCCTGCAGGGTCACATGATATGCAATTCAAACAAATCACACACGCCCCCTTCTGAGCACACAGAGCTGAAGAGCTGGATGCAGGAGGTATGAGATTGTGGCAAAACCCCTTTAAATAGTTACGATTGGTGTTATCGCTGTTCCTGGTTGTGGGTGGGTGTCAGCTGCAGACTTTGCACCCACAGTGTATGGAATAGGCTTAGCATCTGTGCTCACTCCACACCCCTTTGTCCAACATTATGAGGAGCATGTATGAGAAGGGGTCAACCAAACACTGGAATTGATCAAAAAGGAGAAGTATGGATGACAGATTAAAGGTTGGGTTTCTTCTTTTTGAAAAATCCAAATATGTAATTGTTGGCAGAAATCTGAAGCGATACCTTGGATTTCTGCTAAGGATTTTTATAGTTTGCAATGGTGGTATTTGCTTATAATTTTAAACAACCGGCATCACGCCTGCTGAAGCGGAATCAGAGGAAAATCTTCTTCAAAGAATGGACATGTCCATTTTTTCCCCCCGCACATGATTTAAAATCCATTGTATGGAAAGTCTGCACTGTAGTTCATAATGTGTCAAATGAAATGGAGTCGGTTTGCACAAAGATCTTAACATGGAATTCAATGCAGAATCCAGATCGAATTCCATGTGAAAATCCACTGTATTAACGGATCACAATTCTTCTGCTGTCATTTGGATCTGCGCCTGTGTTTGGCTAAGAAAAAAAAAAAAAAAAAAGCCTCAAACACTGTAAATGCAGATAAATGTGGAATGTGAAAGTGACCTCGATCTAGGATTCTTCCCAAGGTCTCTACTATTAAGTAAATAGTGTCACCTGATCAGAAAAAGGAAAAAATCTACCTTCACTAATGGACAACAATCTACACAGGGGTTCTTGTTTCTAGATGTTATACATATGAAACCAGAAGTTTACATACACTATATAAAAAGACACGTATGCAGGTTTTTCCTCACCATCTGAGATGAAATCACAATAAACATGACCTATTTTAGATCAATTGGGGTTACCAAAATTATTTATATTTGCCAAATGCCGGGAGAGAATATTTAAGGCCTTTTTATATATTTAAGTTTCCATACACTAGGATTGCTATACCTTTAAACAATTTGGGACAGGCCATATGATGAGGTCATGTCTTTGGACGTATTTTAAATCTCACCAGAAACACACTGCTTCTGTGTGTAACATCATGGGAAAGTCTAAAGAAATCAGCCAAGATATCAGGAAGAGAATTGTGGACTTGCACAAGTCTGGATCATCCTTGGGTGCAATTTCCAGATACCTGAAGGTGCTTCATTCATCTGTACAAACAATTATATGCAAGTACAAACAAGATGGGAATGTCCAGCAATCAAACCACTCAGGAAGGAGAAGGGTTCTGTATGTTAGAGATGAACGTGCTTTGGTCAGACATGTGCATATCAACCCAAGAACAAAAAGCAAAATACCTTGTGAAAATGCTGACGGAAGCTGGTAGGATTATGTCATTATCCACAGTGAAATAAGTACTGTATCAACATGGGCTGAAAGGCCACTCTGCCAGGAAGAATCCTTATTCCATAAGAAATCTCTAAAAGCCAAATTAATTTTCGCCACTGCATACAGGAACAAAGACCTACATTTTTGGAGACATGTAACAATGGTCATTATGGCCAAAAAGTTAAATTTTAGTTTTGTCAGATCACAGGACATTTAGAGGAAAAAAGGGAGAAGCTTGGAAGCATAAGAACACCATCCCAACTGTGAAACACGGGGGTGGCAGCATCATGTTGTGGGGTTGTTTTGCTGCAGAAGGGACTGGTACACTTCATAAAATAGATGGCTTCATGAGGAAAGAAGATTATGTGGCAATACTGAAGCAACAGCTCAAGACATCAGCCAGGAAGTTAAAACTTGGGCAGAAATGGGTCTTCCAAATGGACAATTGGTTACAAAGTGGCTTAAGGAGAACCAAGTCAATGTTTTGGAGTGGCCATCACAAAACCCCGATTTCAATCCTATTGAAAATGTATGGGTAAAGCTGAAAAGGCAGGTGCGAGCAAGGCAACCTACAAATATGGCTCAGTTACACCAGTTCTGTCAGGAGGAATGGGCAAAAATTCCTACCAACTATTGTGAGAAGCTTGTGGAAGGATATCCAAAATGTTTGACCCAAGTCATACAGTTTAAGGGCAATGCTACCAAATACTAATGAAATGTAAAGTTTTGACTTTGCAGAAAGTAATAAAAATGCTTTAAATTCCCCTCTCATTATTTTGGCAAATATAAATAATTTTGGTTCCTAATTGATCTAAAACGGGTTTTATTCTGATTTTATGTCAGATAGAAAAACATGCAGATGTGTCTTTTTATATAGTGTATGTAAACTTCTGGTTTCAACTGTATAAACTGATCTATATATAGTGACATTTAATATCCTAAAGCGTAATCTATATTTAGATTTTTCTAAAGCATACTGTGCCACATAAAAGGTTGTTAAGTAAAATGAGAATGCTTGGACTGGGGGAAAAGGTGTGCAAGTGGGTAAGCAACTGGCTCACTGTTAGAAAACAAAGGGTAGTCATTAACGCTGCATACTCAGACTGGATCCCTGTTACTAGTGGGGTACCACATGGGTCAGTATTGGGCCCTATCCTCTTTAAAATTTTCATAAATGATCTTACATATGGATTGCACAGTAGAATATTGATCTTTTGCAGATGATACTAAGCTCAGTACAGTAATCAACACAATAGAGGATAATGAGTTATTACAAAGGGATCTGGATAAGTTGGAGGCCTGGGCAGGGAAATGGCAGATGAGGTTTAACACAGACAAATGCAAGGTTATGCACATGGGGAGGAATAATCCATTACATGACTAAATGTTAAATGGAAAAACGCTGGGTAAAAGCGACATGGAGAAGGACTTGGGAATCCTGGTGGACAGTAAACTTAACTGTAGCATCCAGTGTCAGACAGCAGCAGCCAAGGCTAATAGAATCATGGGTTGTATTAAAAGGGGCATAGATGCACATGATGGGAACATTATTCTCCCATTATACAAGTCACTGGTTAGACCACACATGGAATATTGTGTACAGTTTTGGGCACCAGTGCACAGGAAAAACATTGTAGAGCTTGAACAGGTACAAAGGCAGGCAACAAAAATAATAAAAGGACTGGGTGGACTACAGTACACAGAAAGATTGGCAAGATTAGGGTTATTTAGTTTAGAGAAAGGATGGCTTCGAGGGGGAGGGGGGGGGACATAATAAATATGTTTAAATATATTAAGGGCCAATATAGAGATCTCGCTAAAGATTTATTTATACCCAGGACTGTATCTAGAACAAGGGGGCATCCTCTAGGTCTTGAGGAAAGAAAGTTTCTACATAAACATAGAAAGGGGTTCTTTACTGTAAGAGCAGTGAGACTGGAACTCTGCCAGAGGAAATTGTCTTGGTGAATTCATTAACATAAAGAAACAAAAACAACTTAATCTGATGCAGGACATTGTCATGTTGGTTGTTGGCATGTTTTGTTTCGTACAAAAAATAAAAATCAATGTAAAGTCACAATTGACAAGTAACATAAAAGATGAGTTGTATTGCAAAATTCGTACAGGATGATGAGATAAGTGGTAGCTCATTCGGTATATTTTCCATCATGGCGCTGCTCAATAATGGTCCATCACAAATGCATCTTTAAAAGCACATTGTGCTCATTTGTGAAGGGTCAGGCTGGAAAATGTACTTTCCGGCAGGTAATTTTTTCTTGACCAGTGCACTAGTCCAATTCATTTTTGTAATAGATTTTGTGCACAAAGCAATGCATGAAATGGGAGCTCTTATTGCCCTGGTGTCAGGTAGCGGTGATGGTATGACAAGTAGAGCCATACTTTCCATGCCCCTGCCAATAGTCACAGGAGTTTATTCAAACCTGCAGCATCTATTTAAAAGAAAATCGGTCATCACTTTTGCCTCTCCCCTTCCAAAGACTCTGAAGGTGACAAGCTAAGCGGATTTAACATACTTATGTTGCAAAACCAATATACAACTCAGAAAATTAAGTCTTTAAATAATTGTAGTGCAAACAGGGGAGTCCAAAGGCCCCCGGTTTGATACTATCAAGAACGAACATCAAGCAATTCAAAAATCTGTGAAATCAGGGCATTGCAAGAACAGACCTACAGAGTATACAAGGGACAGACATGACTGAATGGAAGAAATGTTCAAGTCTCCTGCACTCTCGTTATACAGCCTCCCCGATCCCTCTCCTTTGCACAAACTATGGTTCTAGCAGTCTCCTCCATCACAGGACACAAGCGATTGAGCGGCCATCACTCAGGAGCAGAGGGAAGAGTTTATAACCAAGAGCCAAGGACACTAAAAAGGGAGCCGGTCAGGTAGTTTATGTTACTCTTTCGGAGATTAGATTCTAGCTGCAAAATGTATGCCAAGAACCTCAAATTTTTCATGTATTTTAAGTAGCAGAAATTCTTCTCCAAACATTCCTATGTTTTTTTGATAGTTTTTTAGTACTAGTAGAGTGCTGCTGATCTTGTATTTGGAATAAAAAAAAAAGTGAATGAGGAAAAAAGGTCGCCAAGCTTTCAGTCTAGAAATAAGTGAACAGTTACATGTCCAGGTAATGATTAGATAAGAAAATGCCATCTATACTGTAGAGGTATAGTGAACATTCAACTACAGCATACCTGCCAACTCTCCCAGTTCTTCAGGGAGTCCCCAGAAACTGGAGTATTTTAACGTTATTCCAGGGACGGGTTTAAAATCTCCTAGATTACAGTTTTTACAGGTTTTCAAATATAAAAAAGTGGTAAGTACTCAGAGCATAGATCTTTTTAGGTTTATATAGGCTTCAGTGGTGACAACCATATCCCATCAGTTATCACTTTCTTCTCTACTTTTCTTAGTTTTATCTTTCCAGTAGCCTTATGTTCTAGGTCTACTCAGCAATTTGAAAATGCTGCCCAAAATCTGACGGCATTTTCACATTGCTGGTCCGCACCGCACCTGGACCAATGGTGGGACCTCGAATACCTGGCGGCCCAGTACATTGGGGCTCCGGGAAACCAGCAGCGGAAAATGCAACAAGTTCTATATTTCACTGGATGGTTTAAGTTTTGGAAACCCTCAGTGAAAAAAAACCAACCAAAATCCAGTGTTGTGTAGACATATGCTAGAAGGACCATCCAGGATGCTATGACCCCATCATTGGTTACACAGGCACACTCATGATCCGTCATCATGGCTCACCCAAAGCATAGCCCATAGCTCTTCTGGTCTCAAAAAACTCCTTTAAAACAATGCACTTGTTTAAATGGAGTCAGCGTACTAGGTTTTGTTTTTTTTATTACAGCATAGTCCTTATAAAAATATACATTTTCAGCCGCAACAAAGAACAGTTATGCTTTCCACCGGCTCAGAGGTCAACGACGACAAATGACTGAACACCATCAATCATTCACGCATTCACTTTGTAGTACAACATCAGATCAAACCAAGCAGAACATTGCATTCTTATTGATAAGTAGGTTTTATGTATCTAGGGCAAAGGCCGTGTTGCATTAGTGAGCAATAAAATGGTCATGTTGGTTTTGAGAATCTTAGACTCCCTTGAAATGTAGAGACTGAGCATAACATAACATGCCTTCTTATGTGGGAATGCAGAGACAATGCTGATAGTCCATGGCATCAATTTAACAAGAAGGAACCAGAAGTAAAGCTCAAAACATTCTTAATTTATTTCAGTATAATATTATGTCAGAGCTCCAGCAAGAGTCATATTACTAGAAGCATTGACCGTCTCTCAATGACAACTTGGGCTTTTCTATATATTGCCATGATTAACCAACTATTAAATATGTCACTATTTCCATCAATACATTTGTATTCTCTCCCACCCCCTAACACAGATTTCTTGGTGGGTTATCCCCGTAACTTATGCAATATTTGAATTGTAATATTATATCATGCCATTAGGTGATGTCGGCAATGTTGGTCGTATTGACCACATTCAAGTCTAAAAAAATATATTCTAGTAATAAGGACAGGTATGGCTTTAGCCCATTGATACCACTGTAGGCACAACCAATCAATAAATGCTTAAAAAAAAAAAAAAAAGCAAAGCATATAGTAGGTATGAAGTCTAATATGAAAGAAAGATAACCTAACAGTTCAGCAGCACACATAAGAGCGCCTATATAAATACATGAGCTGAATGGGTCAAATCACTTCCAATAAGAGTCGTCCTTAAAACAGAACAATTGTTAAACTAAATACACTACAAGGAAAGGAAATTAAAAAAACAAATTCATTTAATTTTTGGTAACATCTAGTAACTTCTGAAATATTTAGTCTACTATTGCCAAATATGAAACCTCACTAGTAAGCCGCTTCGACTGGATACAATGGTTTCTATATGTTACACCAGGCCCGGACTGCCCATAGGGCAAACCGGGCATTTGCCTGGCGGGCCGCTGGGGTCCGGGCCGCAGGGCAGGCTCGGAGCGCCCGCTGAGGGGGCCAGTGTCTCCCCTTGGTGGGCCCCGAGTGCCAGCGCATGCACAGGGGCCGCAATGGTCGCATCTGCGACCGGACCCCTGTGCCAGGGGGCCGACAAGCCCCCCCCCCCCCCCCCCCCCCCCTCGCTGCATGCTCGGGTCACAGACCCAGCCATGCAGCCATCACGGCCGCCGCCTACACCGCGCGGTGCAGACAGCGGCCGAAGCTGAACAGCTGGGATCTTCTGATCCAGTCTGTTCAGCTCCCAGGAGGCCGCGGGGCAGGTGCGCGATGTGATGACGTCATCGTGCGCCTGCTCCGCGACCTGTCCCAGGAAGCCAGTGGCCGCTCCGGAGCAGGTGAATAGGAGGGGACAGCGGATGAGTATTATTTTTTTTAAACTACTTACTGTCCCTGGCTACCTATACCCTGCCCCCTGGCTACATGTAGACCGGCCCTGCCTGCCTACATACTGGCCCTGGCTGCCCATATACTGGCCCTGGCTGCCTATAAGTGGCCCTGTCCCCGGCTGCCTATAAGTGGCCCTGCCTGCCCATAGACCGCCTCTGCCTACCTATATAGTGTCCCCGTCTGACTGTGTACTGTCCCCGTCTGCCTGTAAGTGGCCCCGCCTGCCCATATACCACCCCTGCCTACCTATATACCGGCCCTGCCTGCTTAATGGGGGGTCTACCTATTTACATGCCACTTACTGACATTTTTTTAATTTCTAATTTTTAGGGTCTAACATACACTGTTTGGGGAATTGATAGGAAAGTGCTGGAAAAAGAGAGGAGTCTAAGATGTATTTGTGGTAAATTATACAGGGACGAGTAGTGACCGGGAGAAGAAGACATTGCATGCTGTACCGAACAGAGAAAGAAATGGAAGGGAACAAATCATGGAGATTTGGGCCAGATGCAGAAGAAAAGAAGAGAACTCCCATCAGAGATGACGTCTCCTGCGAGTCCCTGCTGTCAGGGGTCATTTTACTTCTGTGTGAATTAGTGCTGTATTCATGTGATGGGACCGACTACTGGGGATGTGATTGGTGGGGTTGTGGGTTTATGTTGGTGCTTATGTAGTGCCAGTGTGGGCTTGCCCCTGCTTGTAAAGCAAGCGCACACCTGACTCTGTGATGAGGGTTTCTCTTCACCACTGTTTCTTTCTTGATTGTATGTAGGGGGCTCTCACACAGAGCGGTTTTGGTGCATTTTTGGCTGTGTTTTTTGTGCAGAAATGTTCAGCATTAACTGCTCTGCCTTTCTGCACAAAACAGCACCAAAAATACATTAAAAAAATGCACCAAAAATGCTCCGTGTGAAAGCACCTTTATAGTGTAGTTTATTTTAGACAGTGGCGAGGTGCGAGAACAAGGGACAATTTTGTAAGCGGATATTGTATGTGGGCTGCTGGGGGCTTAGTGCCAGGGCTGATTTTTATTCCCAGTCCGGCCCTGTGTTACACTCTACAGAAATTGCAAGTGATCTCCAGGCGGCTAAAGGTATCCATGCTCCTTCAATAATGTTGGCTGAATGCTTGTTTGGCCAACAGCTCTTTCTCCCTTCCTCCCTCCCTATGTAAACCCAGCTCAGCCGAGCATGCATGCATTTTCTCATTCAAAAAGCTTTATTGACATGACAATAGGTTACAAATACCAGTAGGTGATAAGAGCATAAAATGTCCAACATTAAAACACCATGGGCCTTATACAGAGCAAGAGACTGTATATAACAATCCATTAAGAAAGTTAGTAATTATAGAAGTAGTTGATAAGTGCTGTAATGGATCAACAGGCAGCAGAAAAGGCATAATACAACCCACAAGAAAGTGGAAAGGCACAATACTGCCAACTAGAATTTGGAAAATTTTTTTAAAGGGAATGGAGGAGGGAGGGCGCCTTTCCAAGTCCACCCATCAATAGACGGGACGCCGGCACATGCATACATTTTCAATGGAGAGAAGAGAAAGCCACTGCCAGGTTCCTCTAGAGGCAGCAAATCTTAATTCAGAAATGCAGTAGGAAAACCATTTTTTTGGCAACTCAGGGAGATCAAAAAGTTACATCACTTTGGGGATTTGGGTGCGATCAAAAAAGGAAGTTTTGGGGTTCATGTTAAATTCAGATCTGTCCTTCAGTCACTTGCATGCACATGCTACCTGCACCTCAAAAACCCATCTCCACAGTTGTCCCTTTTCTGACTGAAAACAGCTAAACCCCTTTTGCTGCCCTCATACATTTTCATTCTAAGTCTTTAATTTTTTCACACTATTATCCTTTTTTTTTTTTTTAACAGTGTTTGTTTTTGGCATTTCGTAAACAAGGTAAAAATGCAAAAAAAATAACACTGAGTCACATATATAAAATGTATTTATCTCATTATTTATTTTATCAAAGTCAACCTAATACCAATAAAGCAGATAGGAGTAGTTAAATAGCCCATCATGGGGCAAAAAGAAAGCGACAGGCAATTTAAAACATAACAGGGAGGAAATGTTAAATTTTTTTAGAAATCCATGTTGAATAAAAAATAAGAGGGGACCACTGACTCCTCCGGAACAAAGAAAACAAGAAAAACAACCACACATTTTAGCTTCGGTACTACCCCCAAGCTATCCCGTGGAAAGACGTCCAATTACCCCATTGGTTGAAACCTCCCCGGCACCCCTCGGGGGCATATTGGCCTTGTACATTGGCAAATCCCCATTTCCCAAATTGCAACCAATGAAAAATGTAACTTTTTTCGGGGGCTTCCAGCTCACAAAAAATTTCCTACATAAAAGAGGGGGACATACAGAACTCCTCCTGTTAGTTGGAACTATATCTTAAACCAACCCAAACGAATTGCCTGGGGCACAGACATTGGGAAACCCATCTGAGTTTAGGAACTCAAAACGCGCCCAAAAATCCTGAATCTCTGAGTTTCCCCACCATATGAAAAAGGGGTTTCCCCACTCCCGAGACATCGGTACAAGTGTCAAAAGTAATTTAAAAGTTTTTTGAGACGCACGGGGTTGTCAGATATACTTAGGGACCATTTGCTTGGATCGTTGGTCCCGAGCACGGGGGACAGTAGCCCTCCACGGGGATTTCAGTTCATCCACTGCGTTTCCTCTAACCCCGGGATGTCCTCCTCCCCCTTTCAAAAAGATTTTTAAGGGGGGGGGGTTTTATTACCCCAAGGACTTTATAGAACAAAACGGATTATGTAAAATTTCTCCCCTAGCTATAGACTCCCGGGGTCACATTCAAAAGTCAATTCAAACCCCCCAAACTAGTCACAGGGTGTTTTAATTGTAAGAGCGAAAAAAGCACCCTAGGCAGACCATAACAGAGTAGCACTGCAAAGGTTTTAAAAACACCTTCAAAAAAGCCGATGAGTATTTAATTCCTTTGGGGCCAAAAATTCAAAAACTTGCAAAAAAACAGATCATTTAGCCTGGGGTTTCCTCCATAAGGGAATTTTGGGGACGGGAGGGGGGCGATTCCTCTAATGATCAGTTTAAAAAAGGGACTTCCACACCCCAACCCGTAGCTCCATGAGCGTTGGTAATGAGACATCTGGTATCTTCCTCCGATATGGCAGGATCCTGGGGCCTGTAGGAACCCCCCGGGCCGCCTCCAAAAAACTGCAGATTATTTGATCTACCATCCCCAAGAAAAAATACATTTGGTTGCCGAAAAGTATGAAATAGTCGGGCATTCAAACCCTCCTCTCTCATAGGTCCCTTTGAGCCCCCCATTTAGCCGGGGCTGCTGCCACCCCAAAAAAAGGGAGAAGTTTAAATTTATCCAATAACTTGAAGGGGACTTGGCAATCATATGAGGTGGCGCCCTATAGATATATAAAAGTTTCGGCAGAATAGATTTTAAAGATTTTTATCCTCCGTACCCGTGAGGGGGACCTCCCATGTTTCAATTTGAAGTAATGTGTTAAAACCTCGGTGAAAACTTTTAAAGGGCCCACAAATTTTTGTACACTTTGTGGAAACCCCCCCCAAATAAGAAAACTGCCCACTACGGAGAGCTGGACTGGGGAAAATCCTGATGGACATCGTCCACTAGTACAAAAAATTAATTTTCCCCTTAACCCGACCCCCTGAATAACCGCCGAATTATCCACATAAGCAATAGAATCCAGCGCCCGACACGGGTTGCCTAGATATATCAACATTCGTGGGCATACAAAGAAATTTTTTCCGTAAACCGGCCTCCCCCCCCTTAAAATTTTTGGGTTTTTGTTAAAAGAGGCTAAGGGCCCAAAAAGGGGCAAACGTAAGGGAGATAAGGACAACCCGCCGGTACCCCCGACCGGGGGAAATGGGCTAAGATGCAACCGTTAACCCGTACCCTACAGTTGGCTTTGGTATAATAAAGTAACCATGCAAAAATTTTTAGCACCCCCATACGACAACACACCAATAAAGCGCCATTCAATGAATCAAATCCCTTCTCTTTGGGTTAAAGGGCAACACCCTTTTCCAGCATTAGAGTTGTTATCTGTAATTTTGTTAAACCCTCCTCGGTTGATGTTGGAATTTTCCCTGGCATGAAACCCGTTTTGGTCCGTCCCCACCATGACAAACCCTCATTTAGCTCATGGCTACCCTTAGCCAATATTTTTTCTTGAAATCTAATTCAGCGGGGAGAGGGTCTATGGGAGCCCAGAAATCTGCCGTTTACCTGGTTTTTGAACACCACATCACCCGCTTGAAAAGGGGGGGGGGGGGGGAAATTCCCCCTTTCCAGGCATGGGCAAACAAGGTTTCCCAATCGGTACTATATGTTCTGCATCCCTTTTAACCCCTTCTGCAGGGAGCCCCTCGGGGCCGGGTGTTTTCTGGTCGCCAATCTACTTATAGTTTTTTGTATCTCTCCCTCAGTGTTGGAAGCCCCAATCCAAAATGATCATCCCCAATAAGCGAGGTAGGGACATGTGTCCAAAAAACCCAAATCTAAGTGTCCAAACTGGAAGGCGGAGGAGTATGGGTTTTGTAAAAACCTGAAAAATTTGGGGCCAAATATCCCGGGGGGCAGTGAGAGTATCCCCGGTATCGTATAAGCAGCAACCACGGACGGGGTTCCGTCTTCCAAAAGGCCAAAGTTTTACCATTTTTGTCCCCTTCTGCAAAAAAAACCTGGCGGGTTTTCGTAATTTTTTTTGACGTACTCTGTAAGAAGTAAATTGTTGCCCTCTTGCCAAAAAACCCAAATCATTTTATTGTCGGGGTGGGGTCCAACTACTCGGCCTCCACAATGTAACACTTTTCAAAGGGAGATACGATGCTACCAGACATTTGGGTATAAAAGCAATCCCCCCCAAAAAATCACTCCCTCATGCTGCCTTATGGGATCCCATTCCACCAGAGGATTAACAAGCCTCCTTTAAGTCCCATAATTTTTCCATTCTAACCGCACTACAGGGCCCCCCAAACCATTTTGGGTTGAGGCCCATAAGATTTGCGACATCCCAAACATAATGCAAAACCCAAAAACGGGGCATGACAGAGATCCTCTGGGGAGTACTCCCCCTTTGAAATAATGGAAGCAAAACCCTTTGATACAAAACCCATATCAATACAGAAAGAGAATCTGTAGAGGCTGGAAACAAAAAATTGCCTCCCTTTGGATGTGTCCACCCCAATTCAGTTAACTCGTGCTGTAGCCCATCCCCCCAATTTCTTATTATGAGAAGAGAAAAGTTTCAACCTATGAAACCCCCGTCAAATAGCATAAAATCCCCCCCGGACAAAGACACATGTGGTATTGCACCATTAAAAGGGGGGGGATATAAATATTGCAAAAAACTAAAATTCCCTACCCCTAAATGGAATGGAGAAAACATATCTGCCAGACTGATCCAGATAAGGGCAAAAGGTGAAATTTTAAAGTATTTACTCATAATAAACACTCCTCGGATAAATTTAAAAATACCCCAATGGGGATGGGCCCCCCCCAAAAACGTTTCAATGCCAAAATTTCTGACCCGTAAATGGGGCTCCGCGAAGAATCACAACGGGCTATACACTTTTAAAATAAATACTAACGCTCTCTTCACTTTACAATTAAGGCCCTTAGTTCCAGAGATTACTTGTGATTACCATTTAAAAGTTCTGGATGTAAGGAAAAGCACACCAGATGCCCAAGCACCAAGCCATTCACCCCCATTCATACACAAAACGGGAAAAAAAACCCAACCAATCCCCCCCCCTGCTCAAACCCCCCCAACCTGCTTTAGCCTTTCATCCTTAACCAAAAAAACATGCAAGTGCATGGAGTTGCCGGGCTATCAACCGAAAAACCACCAAAGGCTGTAAAAAACCCCCAAAAAGTGTGACTTCCGAGTCACCCCAAACAAGACAAAAAAAAACTTCAATAACTGGGGGCCAGAATGCGGGTTTTAAAAAAAAGCTCCAAAATTTAACTCTCCATCTGAAAAAAGGGGAAGGGGAAAAAATAAAAAAAGGTGGGGGGGGGGGGGGGGGGGGGGGGGGGGGGGGGGGGGGGGGGGGGGAAGAAAAGGGGCGACCCCTCTAAAAAAGTATAACATATAAACACTAAATTTCATTGCTGCTAGTAGAGGAAAGGAGGACTATATAAACCATACAGTGACTGCAATTATAACACCATCACATGGGGAAATACACCCCATCATCTCAATTCTCACCCATTTTGACCACGACGATCCATCCAATCGGAAGTTCTTCAGAGTGAGGAAGAACACCCCCTCGGGGCTCCCTCCGGCACGCCCGCTTTGAGGGGTATAAAATTTCAACTTCAAACCCATATCTCCAGAGGGGATTTCACTTGAAGAATAGACGCTCTTTTTCTCACCTCGAGGTGAAATCCGGGTAAATGAGAGCTTTTCATTTTCATAAGAATGGGGTTTCCTTTTTCCGGCTGCAGTCAAGACAGCATCTCGACCCCATAGTTAGAATTTATTATAATGGGCAGAGGGGTCGCCCGAGGTAAGGGGCCCGGGGTTGGGGTTCGATGGCCTTTTAAAACTTGAAACATTTTGATAGAATGATTGATTCAAAGTCTCTTATCAATTTTTCAGCAAATCGTTTTTTAGGTTCAGAACTTTCGCCCTTTTCCGGCAGCCCCCACACCCTGACTTTTTTCTTCGCCTATTTTCCGCATCCTCTGGCCCCGGTTGTAACGCTTTTAACCCGCTTTCAGGAGGAGAGAGTCCCCTTTGAAAGGGGTGCATACCCACATCTCCCCCGTTTTCTCTGCTCCGTTGTTTCTTTTAATTTTTCAAAACTAACGGAGACGATTAATTCGGGTTTTAAGGGGGTCATCTTTTGTGGTTTTTGCAGACTGACAAGAGGTATTGCTGCCATTATCTTTTTCAGTATCTACCAATCCCATAGTTGCCAACTTTTGAAAATAAAAAGCAGGGGATTTTTGACGGCGGCGGCGAGCGTGGCCGGGCAAAAATTTGATGGGGCCCTGCCCATCTTCCCGGGATCCACCCTCCTTTAAAAGCCACACCCCTCCACCTAACTGCAAAAACGGGTTTTAAAAAGCCCGGTGATCCCTTATACCAGTAAACCCCCAAAAGCAGGGGGCCCCTTACAGGCAGGTAGATCCCCTCTTAGCCCGGGAGGGGGGCCCCCCATTGTTGCCGGTAGATGTCCCCTTGGTTGCCCGGAAAGCCCCCCCGTTGCCCGAGAGCCCCCCCTATAGCTAATAAAAACAAAAATAAAAACCACTCACCTCACCAGGTCCTGCACCTGCCAGCTCCCGACCGTTCCTCACGGGGGCCCGGGGGAAGGGACAGCCGCGGGCACTCCCCTGCAGCCGCCGGCACTTCCCCCTGGCCCCCTGACCTGTAGGCGGCGCCACACCGGCGCCGGGCATACAGGTTTAGGAGGGGAGAGGACGATCCCTCCCGCCCCTCCCTCACAGCGAGTCCGGGGGGATAAGCGGGCGCAGCGCCGTTCACCCCCTGTAGGAGCGGGCCCGGCGGCGCCAAAGTAGGCCCCTAGCGCACTCCCCGCCGCGGGGCCCTTTTAAAGGGGCCCCCGCCCCTGCTGGCGGCGGAGGAATCCAAATCCCCCCGGGGGGGACCCGAAATAGCGGGGCCCCCCCGCCCAAAAAAAGGGAGAGTTGGGGGTGTATACCAAACCAGCCCCGGGAGGGTTCAGCACTAGCAGATCGTTTTGACTCATGGTTTTTTAGAATAGCTTTGGTGGAAACCGACTTTTGACACAACCCTTATTACGGCCCATACAGGAGAGATTTGGGGCACCAAGAGAGGGAAAAAATTGCCACACAATGGAACGTAACAATTAAAAACGATGTAACCCCCACTGGAAACAGTGGCTACGTTCTATCCGCAGAGTAACTGGGTTTTTTGCATTATCCCTGGATTGTCTATCATCCAAAGGGGCCATGCTTTTTGTGCTAAGAAATAGAAGATCACCCAAAATAACAGCACCTCCCCCAGCCCCAATGGGGGATCTCAGGAGTAGCAACGCTTTTTCCTGAATATAAGAGATAGAGGAAAAAACCATTATCGGGTCCCAGAGCATATTTGGAACACATAACCCCCCGAACTGGATTTCAACTACTGGGAAACTGGTGTGCAGGAGTATGGTTGTACGGGCTGAGAAAAAAAAAAGACCAATAATTCCACTGTTAGAAAAAAACCCAAAAATCCCCGGGGGAATATATAGGAGCCCGTCCTGCCACCAAGTTCAGACTCTCAGCTGCACTAGCAATTTCTCCTAACTTATGTACCCTCTACAGCAGGTTCCAACCAGATAAACCCGCCCCCTTTTGGAGATAGTCAGTCACACTGTCTCACACCAGGTTGTAGGCCCCAGCCTGCTGCTACGCTAACGCCTCGCCTCCTTTCCTCAAAGGCCGCGATCCCAGCCGCCAGATGCTGCCCACAGCTGGTATTGATCAGTTTATAGCACAAAGATTTGTATAAAAAGTCAGGTGGAGAAGGAATCTATCAGGATTCCTGTGGAGCTTAGCACCAGCACAACCTCTCTCCATGACAGTTAGGCCACGCCCCCCACTATTATCCTTTTTAACTTTTCCATCTACATAGATGTAGAAGGGGTTATTTTTTGCGGGAAAAGATCTATTAAAAAGATACTACCAATGACCCAACCATGTAATATACTGGAAAACTAAGAAAAATTAAATTATATATTGTGAGACAGTGACAGGCAGCATTATTGACGGGAGATATATTTCTCCTAGAATGCTCTCCTTTTGCGCCTGGGGAGTATGTGGAGCAATGCGTGTCACGGAGAAGCCTGGTCTCGGTGATGGGCAGCCGAGTGTTTGGGTGTCAGTAACATATGTTACGACATGTTGGTAAAGGGGTCCAATCTGCTTTTGGTCTGGATCAGCTTTTCCTGGAGTGGTCAAACAGCAGGGTGGGTGGCCACTCTCACGCCCCAGGAGAGGCGGGGCTCAGGCCTATAAAGCCTGGGCCTGCAGGCCTGACCAGTGTGTTGTATACTCTGGGTCTCAGAGGAAAGACCGTCTGTGAAGAAACCTGCTGTAAGTGCTCAAGCTGTGCCAAGTACTAGTCAGGGAAGACTGTGTCTAGTAAGTGCTCAGCCGAGCAGGTATTTATTTTCTGTTACCCTGAAGTTAAAGGGGTTGTCTCACTACATTGATTCATCTTACCTCAGTCCTGTTTTCTTGGTTTCACTTTGAATTCAGGAGTGTGTTTACTGGCTTCTACTAGGCTGCAGTAGAAGCCAGGTCTGTAGCTATAGCAACCAGTGCTGGCAGCCTATCAGGATAGAAAAAACAGGTCTGTAGCTATAGTGACCTGAGGAGCTGATGCAGCCCATACAAGAGGGGATATCTAGGAATAGGTAGGACACTATTAATGGACATGTATTGCAAAGTGACC
The DNA here is from genome assembly GCA_025379985.1 of Phyllomedusa bahiana. NCBI lineage: Eukaryota > Metazoa > Chordata > Amphibia > Anura > Hylidae > Phyllomedusa > Phyllomedusa bahiana. Next base: position 48,176 of record JAODAL010005814.1, read on the forward strand.
TGTTTTGCAAGATCTTTCACAAAAAGCAATCCTTGTAGTGAGACAACCCCTTTAAGGCTTGTTTGATTTTCGTTTTGCAACAAATTAACAATCCGGCCGTCCCATAAAAAACACATTTATTTTGTTAATCCTTAAAAGCATACATATGTCTGCTCTCCTTGGCGTTTATGCAGTCATGAAAACAATCGTTACAGGATACTTAAGTTTAGTTGCAGCAGGTCGCCGTTCAGTTGCTATGTCCATAGACCATCACGGTCTTGATCCCGACAGGGTTTCCCGAGAGATACGGCAGGAGCCCGGGCTGGGCGCACGTCAGATAGCGACGTTTCGAGACAATGTTGCCCCTTTCTCAAGCATGCGCACACCAGTGTAGGCGTTCCTTATAAAGGAAAGCCGGCACAACAATAAAAGCCACTACGGACGCTATAAAAACACCTTCAAACCAAAGTTTTCATTAATGCCTTTAGGGCCTAGTGAATCCATAGAGTGGATACAGAAAGCCTCTCTCTGCAGCAACTTTCTAACGATCCCTATGGGTTCATCAGTAACCCTTTCCAGTATAATACAATGAACGGCGACCTGCCGCAACTAAACTTAAGTATTCTATAACGATTGTTTTCATGACTGCATAAACGCCAAGGAGAGCGGACATATATATGCTTTTAAAGATTAACAAAATAAATATGTGTTTTATGGGACGGCTGGATTATTAATTTGTTGCATGATATAGGATGGGATTGAGAGTTCCCATATCTTTGCTGAACGGATACTAAGTTAATATAAGTGGCTAGCTTTCTAATACAAGTGATTTTCGTTTTGCTGCAATAAACCCAGGCAACACCTGGACTTGAACTGTAAGTTGTGTCCCTGTCTCTGTCTGCTGAAGCCCTTGCTGCCTACCTGTTGCTGGTCCCCCTCACAATATATACATTTTATGGAGTTCTTTGTGCAATACAAATGTTCTATTTATTCTGCAGGTAGGTATGATTACAACTATACCAAAGTTTTTCAGTGTTAATTATGTTTAAGGACTCTTGTTTTTTGCAACCAATACATTTCATAATTCTCGATTATAGGGAATCAAGAATGTTAGATTTTAATTGATTTGACCTTTACAGACCCAGCAAAACCAACTGTTTTTCATTTTTATATTTTATTTGTAAAGTTGCAAGTGATCCGCTGCTCACAATCTCATTGCAACGGGGCCGATTGGACAATGGAGCGATGCGTCAGAGGCAGGATCGAAGCAGTCTCTGATTCCTGCAGCAAGTCCTGTCTGTAATTATCAGCTGTTACCTGCCACATATGAAGCAGACTCAGCTAGTGAACCTGCTACATACTCACTTACCAACACCATGCTGTAAATATACAGCAAATGTTGGTGGCGGGGTTAATAATCTATTTTACCTTATCCAAACTCTCCCTTCTCCAATCTATCATGCATAAAGAGCCAGGTCCATGTATCTGTCCAGCTACTACACTGATGCTTCTACCCTGTGTCAGTGACTGCACTGGTTGCCCTTTCACTATAGATTATAATATAATCACTCACCCATAAAGCTCTCCACTCTGCTGCACTTCCCTACATCTCCTCCTCTGTCTCTGTTTACCACCCAATCCAAACCTCCAACTCAACTAAGGCTTTTCTTGTGCTTTACCAGTTCTCTGGAATGAAATACCGGCACAATCAAATCAAATGCCCAACACCAATATTCCTAAGAACATACCACAGATGTACCACATGCCTTAATCAGTGCGTCTTCTCAGTTGCCTCCCCCCCCACCCCAATTTGTTCTACAGTATTCCCCACACTCTATAGACTCATGTATAAATATGCATTGTCTAGCTCAACCACTGTTTTGTGTACTATCCTTTATGACTGGACTATTGTACAAATCACTTTATAAATTTGATCCCATTTTCCCTCAAATTATAAGCTCTTGTTTGCAGGGCCTTCACACCTCATGTTTGAGTTGTTAATTAGCTTGTCACTGTGTTGCCTGATTTCATCTGTATTTATACTCGGATTTGTAAAGCGCTGCATTGTATGTTGGCGCTATGTATATTTAATTTTACAATGTATATTATAAAATACATATATTTTCTTCACAAATTTGCTATACATTATGTGCTACGAGCAGATTTTAATGTGGATTTCATCCCTTGTACAGTTTGCAAATAAGTTAAAATTAAAAAGGGCCTATACTCACCAGTATAATCCACTGCCACAAGTAGTATTAACAAACTTATTATAGATCGGTTAAACTACAGAGCATGAGCAGGACAACGCGTTTCATGCTATTTGCATTTCATCAGGTATCACTTCAGATCAAAGCCAGATTAGATCTTAATCTGAGCACTTTGGTTCTGGTCAGCAGGAATCAATTTTTTTTGGGGTAGTTGGATTGGGTGGTATAAAAAAAAAAAAAAAAAAAAAAAAAAAAATGGCAAAAAACAGCATCTATTATCTGGTTAGCTGAGAGCAGGGAGTAACATCACCCCATGGACAGAGTGTCCATACTAAGCTCCTAGTGAACTAATTAGATTTTCCTGCAGCTAATCTTGCAAAAGGTACAAGTGCATGGAGGACTGAAATGTATCCCAATCTGTAAACGTGTTAAAAATAATCTTCTGCTCTGTCAGAGCAACAGCTTGTAGTTAATGTATGTTAATCACTGCTGTAGAACCACTCACAGCCTGAGGGAACAGAGTAAGTGCAAAACTGCCTGTGAGCCAGTGAAACAGCCTTTAACTTACTGGTGTGGCACCAATTCTCTGGAATATGCTACCGCGGGCGATCAGGCACATTCACAACCCTCACAGTTTTAAGAGGGCCCTGAGAACACATCTTCTCGGTCTGGCCCACCAAGATCCCTAATGCTATCACACACATCTGTCACTCCCTGCACTTGGGCACTCACAGGCACTTATCTGTATATAGATGTACAGTCTGGGTGGCAGGTTCATCCATTTTTCATGTAAACCACCCCCTATTTATGAAACATGGCTGGACCATTGTAAACTTGGCACTTCTTACCGTATGTTTCACCCATACACCCTAATAGATTGTAAGCTCTCACGAGCAGGGCCCTCACACCTTGTGTCTCATCTGTAAGTACTTTATATGTGCAATGTCTGTACGTTTACCCTTGAATTTGTAAAGTGCTGCGGAATATGTTGGCGCTACATAAGATTATTATTATTATTACTGGTCTGGCGACATGATGCTCCTGTTGCTGCCTAACTTCTAGTCTAATATCCTGTCCGATGTCACTTTCAGTTACGGTATTTCAGTTATAACATAGGCCTGATGTTATAGCAACCGGAAGGGATGTTGGAGGTCACTTCCAGCCATCTCAACTTTTGGGCCTATGGTGAACTAATCAGAAGTGACGTCAGATGGGACATTTGACCGGAAGTTAGGTTGTAATGGGAACATTGCATCACCTGACCAGAAAATTAAACCCCTAAAACTCTCCAAGCAATGTGAACCTGAATCCTAAATTTATGGTTAGGGTTACAGTTAGAGAACAAAAAATAAAAAAATTCAGGTTCTGACATTGCAAACCTGAATTTTTTTTCCCCACATACTTGGTCAAATCTGTGCCGAACTTAACAGGGCGCTGTTCGAGCAGCACTAGAATGAAGAGATTGCTCACAAGTGATCGCGCCAGAGCAGGAAGGGTCAGCTTATTACTAGGCTTAATGGCCAAAGTGAAATGTACACAGTTGTGAATTTTTTTTTTATATAATATTATATATATATTATATATAAATATATATTATTTATACACACACACACACACACACACAATTCTTCACAAGAATCGTTTAACAAAGACATGGTTTAAACAATAAATGTAAATGAAAAAAAAAATCCGTAAAAACAAAAAGGTTCTTGAAACAGTTGAACATAGAAATTTTAACGAGAGTATCACATTGTGTAGACAGCCATCAGGTTAAGTCATGTTGAGTAATGTACATAACTTTATACGAGAGAAGAGATTATTACCAGGCTTTGGGAGTGGGAGGGGGGGGGGGGGGATTCAAAAGCAAAGGTCTGTTTTCAAGTTATAAAAAGTCATCGAGGAGTCATTCTAGGATAAAAGATAAAAATCAATGAAATGTGCACTTACCACGTTGGCTGGAAGTTTGTGCCCAGGGAGATATTTCACATTCTCGTGCTCAGTGTTGATGATCTCAGTCAGCTTCCTCCCTGATATTAGCTCCTCAAATACCCACATGTTTACTATGTTGTCAAACTGAGGGAGCCGAGCCGCATTCTCCCCGACTAGCTTCCCAATGGCAGATCCCCTGTGCAGACATGAATATGTTAATCGAGGTAAAAGTCCATGAATGAACAGAAGTATTATTACTGCTCAGCGCCTGGGGGACCATTCAGAGGGTAGGAAATCTGCTGAGCAGATCTAGAAATGTCAATCTCATGGCGCCCTGTTTATAGGCAAACATAGAATATTATGTACATATTGGTGAGTCTAGGCTGTATTTACTGGATGAGGTTATGTAAATGATAGCTTGGAGAATAGCCCTGTCCTTCAATGGCAAGGAAAACAGCAATAACTCAAAATTGTCAGAGAATGACATGATGTTGGTAGTAGGCCTCATGCACACTGGAGGTATACAGGACGCTATGGGCGACATGTTTGTCCAGGGCTGGGCCAGAAGTCTGGTGTCTTTCCAACCTGAAAATTGGCCCAGACCTATTCGATATATTTTTAATGAGGCACATAACAGAGAGCCCACGGCACTTTGTAATGCGCCTGGGGACGTGTCACACTACAACCATACGAATCTACACATTTATAACCGTTTATCGGCAAATCCAGGCACATTACTGCTGGAACAGGCAGAGCACTTTAAAAGTGGTTTACCTGAGCCAGAAGTGTCACGTTGTAGCTAGAAAGCGCTAAATCTATGACCCACAGTAGAGCAGGTTTATAGATTCAGGCGCATTCTCCGCTACTAATGCTCACAAAAAATGGTGCCTGGATGCCAAAAATCATACATGGAGCCCTGAATGTAGTGGTACTATGCGCCATCATACTTCTTGGGGCAAAAAAGCCCCCTCCAAAATAAAATTCGGGCTGAGAATTCCATGATTGAGGTATAGCTTAAGAGCAGGAAAAGCCTCCCGATGGGCCCCAGGGCACAAACGGCCCCTTGGCATGGCAGACCTCGGGCTGCTTTTCAGGGAAAGAGTAGAACAGGGTAGAGAGTAAGACGTAGAGTGCAGGAGTCATGTGCAGTAGCTGTAGGATGGGCCCCAAGAATCCACCCAACCGGTAAGCCCAGGGATCCATTCAGACACTACATATGGAGGTATAGGATAGGATCAGGGCACTTTGATAGGTGCCTTATTATTGATCACTACAAAATGATTGACATAAACCAAAAGAAAGTCCTCTTATTTAGGGGCTAGTCGATACAACCTACTCAAACAATGTGTATATTGGCCCCATATCTTCTGTACTATCTCTATTACCAATAGTGGACTGATCAGGTTTTGGTATTTTTAATAGGTCTATTTTTTGTGACTCTAAAATTTGGGAATTTTAGTATTGTTTCAATATTGCATATTTTTATGGGTGTATACAACTTTTTGGTGCCCTTGGTTTACATTTCTATGAATTAATGGACATATATTTTGCTGCAATTAAGTTGAGCTTTGCTAGTTTTGGATTTTTTGATCATTTCCAACTACTAAGTCAGGCCTGTAGAACATATATATTCCAATATCAGTGGCACACTATAAATTAGAGAAACTATCAAAGGGGACATAGGAATTTTGAAAAAAGCATTTCTGCTATCTAGGATATGACAATTTTTTTTTTTTTTTTTTTTTTTTTTAAGGTTCTTAGTTCACATTTTTTGATCAAAACTGCTTAAGCCACCTCCAAAACGCCAACGGGACCTCAATGCAGGTGGTCCTACACTATTATTACCTCTCATGGACTATTCAGACCCCCCATACCCCGGGGGGTGAAGTCCCGACTTTTAACACCCTTTACGATTTAAAAACCTGTGAGGGGGGTGGGGCAAAAAAACAAAAGGGAGGAAAGCCCATTTTAAAAAGTTTTTGGGGGTGAAAACCCATACATGCCAACTTCCCCCGTTTTTGGCGGGGGGGTCCCGCTTTTTGGGGTCCCCTCCCGCCTCCCGGGGGAGTTGCTTTCCCTCCCCCGCCTGCGGCGGGGGGGGGGCCTTTTTAAAAATTACCGCGGGCAAGAGTAGCGGGGTTGCGCTACCTTCCCCCGGGGGGACCGCTCCTACAGGGGGGTGTCGCGCCGCAGCGGCCCCGTCACCCCCCCGGTCCACTTGCGGGGAGGAGGCGGGGGGATCGCTCCCTCCTCCCTCCTCCCCCTGTATGTAGGGGGCCCCGGGGTGTGCGCCGCACATACAGTTCACGGCGCGGGGGGAAAGTGCGCGCGGCTGCAGGGAGTGACGGCCCGGGTGCTCTCACTTCCCCCTTGGCCGGAAGAGGTGGGGGGGGAGCTGGCCGCGCTGCAGGAGCCTGGTGAGGTGATGGATTTTATTTTTTTTTTTTTTTAGCTTTGGGGCCCCACCTGGCCTACAAGGGGGCACACCTGGCAACAAAGGGGGCAATACCCGGCACAAGGGGGGGATCACCTTGGGAACAGAGGGGGCAATACCCTGCAACACAGGGGGACTACTGGCAACAAAGGGGCACACCTGGTAACAGATGGGGGCACTACCTGGGTAACAGTGGGGGCACTACCTGGGAACAAGGGGGCACTACCGGCTAACAGATTGGGGGACTCCCCGGCAACAGAGGGGGCACTACCTGGCTAAAAGAGGGGGCACAACCTGGCAACAGGGGGGCACTACCGGCAACAGAGGGGGCACTACCTGGTAAAATGGTGGCACTACCTGGAACAGATGGGGCATACCTGGCTAACAGTGGGGGGCACTACCCGGTAAAGAGGTGGCACTACCTGGCAACAATGGGGGCACTACCTGGCTAACGATGGGGGCACTACGGTAACAATTGGGGGGGACACCTGGCTAACAATTTGGGGGCCACCTGGCTAACAAAGGGGGCACTACTGGGTAACAGAGGGGGCACTACCTGGCTAACAGATGGGGGGCACTACCTGGCAAACAATGGGGCACTACCTGGAAAAAAATGGGGGCACTACCTGGCAAACAATGGGGGGGCCCACCTGGCAACAATGGGGCACTCCTGGAAACAATGGGGGCACTACCTGGCAACCCAAAGGGGCATACCTGGTAACAGTGGGGCACTACTTGGTAACGATGGGGGCAAATCTTGGCTAAAATGGGGGCACACTTTGGCTAACGTGGGGCACCTTGGCTAACATGGGGCACACTTTGGGTTAACAATGGGGCACTATTGGTAACGATGGGGGCACTACGGCTAACAGATGGGGGCCAAACCTGGCCCCAACAGAGGGGGCAACACCCGGCTAAACGATGGGGGGCACTACCTGGCTAAAAGATGGGGCACTACCTGGCAAAAAAAAAGGGGGGCACACTGGAAAAAATGGGGCACTACCTGGGAACCAATGGGGCACTACCTGGCAACAATGGGGGCACACTGGCTAACAGATGGGGCACTACCTGGCAAACAAAAGGGGGCCCTACCTGGCTAACAATGGGGGGACCTCCGGGTAACAAAGGGGGGAAATACCCCGGCTAACAAAGGGGGGCCTACCGGTACAAATTTTGGGTCAACCTGCTCAGAGGGGGCATCTATTGGCTACAAGGGGGCATCTACCCCCGTAAAGGGGGACTACCTGGTTATGGGGGGGCTACAACCCGGCTATAAGGGGATTACCCGGCTTTTTCCAAAGCCGTTATGCAGTTGGTGGAGTGGGTGTGGGCTTTTTTAAGGGGCTGGGTACCCACAAGAGGGCGTTTCCATGGGAAAATTTTTTCTCGGGCCTCTCGGCGCCGCCCACTAAGTCCCCTGCTTTTTCCTTTTTAAAAGTTGGAAAAATATGGATAACCATATCTTTTTCTAGGCTGTAAACATGGTGCTACCCAAAAGTTTCTGGTGGTCCATCACAGTCTATAAAGAGGGCGGAGCATTTTTATCCACACACCAAAACTGCCATTCACACCTGGTTCTGGTTTCCAACTTGTTTGGGGATGTTCCCAGGTGGTCTGGGGGTAGTCCCGAGAGGTTTTAGCCCCCACATCCAAAAGTGTTGTAGGCCTACACAGGGAGTGAGTTTTCCCCTTTATCCAAAAGCATTGGATGGGGTTTGGCGTATTAAAAAAATTACTCTATGGTCTTACACATTGTTGACTTTTAAAGGTAAAATTCATTGGTTATATTTTATAGTTTCACCCTCTCTCTGGATCCACTTTAGGCACCTAATTATATTTATCAACCCACCTCAACCCCTTAGTCCCCATCATATATCCTGCTCTTTGACTCCACCAGTATGTATGAACACATTTTGGGGTACATGTATGAAAACCAACTTGGCCTAAGACTTTCTTTGTTGCCCATAACAACCAGAGCTCCCTTTCATTTTTTTTTAGCACTATATGAAATAAAAGGGGAGCTCTGATTGGTTGCTACGGGCAACAAAGAAAGTTTTAGACCTAGGCAGTTTTTCATACAAGTAGCCCTTTTAGTCTATGTCTCTCCCTGTATATGTAAAGTCTATAACATGGTGGTGACCAACCAACCGCATCATGGAGACCTTATATAAAGTCCTTGACTCAAGCCAAAATGATACAATCAATGCCCAATGAAGTAGGACATTAGTGATCACTCTCTATAACAGATTGTAAAAGAAATGGCCAAGTAAGTGCATCATTGTCAACATCAAAGTGTCAAGAGTTTACATTACTGGGCGCATCCAAATAACTTGAAGCTATAGTATCACCTTATGGAGTGCAATCAATTAGCTGTTTCTGAGCTATTAATGCTGGACTAATTGACATCCCTGTGTCCATTTAACTCCCCTCAAATTACCCGATAAAGACCAATAAATAAGATGGCGCTAATGGACACGTACATGTCTCCCTCTATTCTCGTATGAACATTGTCAGGTCATCCTTTTTTCAAGGATCCATCTCTGCTAGGGCATTAGTCAGGAGATCCTCATCCAAGGGGAACTGGTACTGGCGGTTTCCTGTTCTGTGCAGTCTATGGTCAAGGTGAATAATTTACCCAAGGAAAATATTCCAAGCCCTGTTTTTTTTTTTTTTTTCTACATATAAATGAGAAGTAAAAGTGCACTCAATGAATTTATCTACAAATCACAGCCAAGGTAACGGAATACAAAGCTGGCAATCAGGCTGTTCCTATTAGTCCCACTCCATTAACCTCCGGCTGCAGTGATGTATAAATGTATTGTGACATTTGGGATGTGTAGCAGAATATCACACAGGTAACATGTAGTGTCTACCTCTTGGATCCTGGCATGGCTCCAGTGCCAGGATGTGGCCTATTTTAAGGATGCAGTCAATGAATGAAATATCTCAACGACTCTCAAAAAGGTGAAGGTTTTAATGTGTAAGGAGAAGAAATGCAACAACAAGGTACTAGCAGATTATTATAGTCATCACGACCATGTAAAAATAAAAAAAAATAAAAAAGGGGGCATTCATATCATGTTACTACCAGATTCCGGCTGGCTAATTACCAGCCATGGAAAATAGAGATGGCCACACCTGCTCGGCTCTCTGCTCTTTTCTGAGAAGCTTCCAAATACAGCTGAGCATATTCACCTCCCATAGAAAAGAACAGAGTCCTATAAGTATGGCCGTCTCTCTGTTCTCTGCAGTCAGGTACCAAATAGCGACCCCTGGAAGGAATGTGATGGGAAAACCCCTTTAATTGGATTATCTTTATTTCATTTTAGAGATCAGCTCACTCAACAGGTCTGTTTAGAAGGTACTTCCCATGAAATTACAAATCTAAAGCACCATTGCCATACAAGCCTGCATGAAGTGGTCTCTCTATTATTACCTCTGGAAATGTATGAAATAAAGCCACAGCTGGGTGTACAATGGTAATGGACTATTTCCCTGACACAGAAACGAACTTACAATGGGTTCCACCGGGGTTTCATTGTGAGGTCTGTATCAAACTTTCATGCCATTAAATCCAACAGAACTGCCAACAAAGGGCGTGAATGGTGTTAGCATCATCCAGTTGTTTGCCAGCCAACATGAGAGGCCAAGTACACGCCACTGTTTGTTGGCTTGCGTTGAACTCAAACTACCTTCATGCCTCCATAGACTGCACTATCCTTATTATTAGAGGTCTACACAGTTTGTTGTATGAAGTAGGCAGAAGCTTAGGAAGTCATTTAACGGAAGAAGTCTCAGCACTTCATACAGGTAGCTTATAATCTTCTACACATTAAAGGCTAAAACATCGTACATCATCTCCGGTGATCCACAGGAACCACTAGGGTGAGCCTAGGGGAACTCAACTGCATCAATGCCAAGCCATGTTTCTGTGATGCATTTATTTTTTACATGTGCCTTGTTTGGAGGGCCTGCCATTCTCTGTAATAATGCAGCTTTCTCGATAATCTCTTTCCATTTTCTACAACCTATACTATCACGTGTATTCCACACTAATGGCCTAGAAACTTCCATGGTATGCTCTGAAACCGCAACCTTCTGAAACACCAGAGTAGTCACGCATTTTGCACTAGTGGTGTGAAGAATCAGCAATGTGTGTGTTTATTTTTTTTTTGCGCAAGACTTATTAGCTCTTCTCCAAAAGGAAGAAAATAATCTCATATTAACCAGAAGAATATGATACCATTTGCAGACAGCTATTCTGGGATTATTACTCTTCATTAGTATAGAGTAGGGTACTGGTTGGCTACAAAAATTCCTTTGATGTAGCTCAGGAAGTTGGGGAGTTCTGTTTCCAATGGTTCTCATCAATAAGAAGCTGTACCCACTGAACTGTTCGGGGGTGTTCACACGGCTTAAATTGGCGTGTATTTCGGCGCACATTTCGCTGTGTATTGCGCTTTATACGTGGTGAAACGTGTGCCACAATTACGGTAATTCATAGCTCTCAGAGAGCTATGCACCACACGCCGTCTCCCCGCGCGTACAATACAATCACATTGTACGTGCGGAGGGGAGAACTGACATGTCAATTGTTAGCGGCGAATACGCGCCGCTGACAATGCTGGTCTTTGGGACCGGCACCCAACTGGCCCCCCCGAGCCTTGGAATTACACGCTGATCAGCACTTGGTTCCAAAACACACGACGTATTGAGGCGTGTACTATACGCGCCGCAATAAGCTGTCTGAACATACCCTTTTAAGGCATCTCTCTAGCCAGCCAGTACCCTGCCCTGTACGGATATGGAGAAAGAACTCTGAAACAGCTGCGACTCCTTTTGGCTAATAGGACATAGCTTTGTTCCTTCTAGGTGAGAGCCAAATAAGGTGCAGCAGAAAACACACATTATGATAAATCTATGAATATAGAGTTGTCTCCCAGCATCCAACATTAATTGGTTCCAGGATGACCATTGTATGTTGAAATTATAACATAATGCAAAAAGATTATAAACAATGAGGACGGCCGTGGCATCTTCGGCCATTGGGAAATCGCCAGGGCCGGATGGCTATGGTAACGAATATTATAAGCTTTTAGCAGTTGAAATTACACCAATTTTGACTACCTCTATAATGCAGTAAATCAGGATCGGGAGGGCGATGGAGTTTTCTCGGGCGTGCACCATCTTATTTCCTAAACCGGGCAAGGATCAAACTCTGGTTAAAAATTACCGTCCGATAGCTTTGCTCAACAGTGACTATAAATTATTAACTAAGATTTTAGCGACTCGACTCCAGGCCTTCCTTCCTCATATAGTGCATCCTGCCCAGAGGGGCTTTGTGCAGGGGCGCCAGGCAGTGAAAAATATTCGGTCGGTAGTGGGGGCGACGGTGAGGGCTACGGAACCTTCCTCGGACACTTTGATGCTTCTGAGTTTAGATGCTGAAAAGGCATTCGATAAGGTTTCTTGGCCCTTTCTGTCTGCCACTCTGGCTAGGAGGAACTTTGGTCCAACGTTTCTGAATTTTCTTTCCTATATTCAAGAGGGGTCATCTACTAACCTTTTAGTTAATGGGTTACTCACCTCCCCTATAGATATGTTTAGAGGTACCAGGCAGGGCTGTCCACTATCACCATTGCTTTTTGATCTAGCAATAGAACCATTATTATATTGTCTTAAGCCTAGTTACGCTGCAGTGGAGATCGGGAGGACTCTCCGATTGTGGATGTAGTGGCGTTTGCTGACGATGTGCTGGTGGTCTTGAAGAATCCACGGCGGAGCTTGACGTGGATTTTGCTGACGCTGCGGGAGGTGGGATCCTTTCGGGGGAAACCATATCAACTTTGACAAAACAATTGCAATTTGACTTATAGGGCCGGCCAAGCCTACATGGGCTCCACTATATCCATTTAATTGGTGCATGAATAAAATGCCCTATTTGGGAGTAACGTTATCAAGGCTTCCATCCAGTTTATATAAAGACAATATCACCCCTACATAAGCTTTGAGGAAGCAAAGATTGCATACATGGAGGCAATTTCCCGCTTGTCTTATGTAGGCAGGGGAAATCTTATCAAGTTGGTAGATTTCCCCCAAAACTATTGTCCCTCCTACAATTTTTGCCATTTTATATTAAACGCAAGGACGAGATACGCAGAATATGCTCTTTCGTCGCTTCATCTGGGGGGGTAAGAGACCTCGGATCCCGTTGGTTAATTTTTGCAGCAGCCCAAGGACAAGGGCGGGTTTTAAATTTTCCCCAAAAAATCAGAGCATATAATGTGGCTGCGCTGATCCGCCCGGCAGTGAATTGGCTGCAGGGTACATCAACGTACACGGATACCAAGACAGAGCTTTCTATTGTAGGGAAGACCCGGCTTGCAAATTTTTTACATTGGCCTTACGTCAAGTCCTGTAACTAATCTGATCTAATCCCCTGGTATTTTCAACTTGGCGGGGTTGGCAAAAATTGAGGGTGCTTTTGAGATTCCATCCACATGCCTCTTGTTCCGCACATTTATTAAACAACCCGGTTTTCCAAAATGGGGTCCCACACAAAGATTTCTACATGTGGGAGAAAGGTGGGATAGTGTCAGTTCAGGATTTGGTAGATACTAAAACACGTAGGATTCTATGCTTGGAGGAACTGAGGTCTAAATTTCCGGAGGCGGGGGTCTCCTTTTTCCCTTACTTAAGTGCCCGTAGCTATGTTTTGACACTGCTTCCATATCTTACGCAGAAAGAATGGGACCCAACACTGCGCAAATTGTTGCTCAGGAGCACGGCGGAAAGGGGCTTAACCTCTCGTTATTATAAAACCCTGCATACGCCACTTGATTTCTCGGAATCAACAATGGCGCTGGCAAAGTGGGTGAGAGACGATCCTAGTCTGGAGGTCCACACCTTACTCAAGGCATTGGCCAATAGCCGCAAATTCTTGGCCTCAAGTAGGTATTGGGAGACGTCTCTTCAGTTATATCACGGGGTTATTATTACCCCATTCAGAGGTCATCGCAATGGGTATTTTTGAGAGTAGGAGCTGTTTCAGATGTGGGGACCTGGAGGCGGACATGTTCCACTTTTATATGGAGCTGTCCAGTGATCAGGTTTTTTTGGGCGCGGGTGATACTATTTACAAGAACGCATTTGACGACTTATGTCCCCAGCAATCCCCTATGGGCCATATAGACACCCCCGTTGACTCCATGTGAACCGGGAAGTAGAAAATTATTGTATATTTATTTCAGCGGCAGGGGTTTAAAAAACCCTTTTTAACACATGGATTACCGACTCTCCGCCCCTTTTTAGGATGTTTTTAGATAAATTGTCCTATATATTGAAAATTGGACTGGGTAGAGGCTTCTGGGAAAAAAAAAGAGACAACCGTTGAAAGATGTCAAGTCTGGGGCAGCTTTTATTCCTTACTTCCACAGAGAATACAGGGGGCTATTGGGGAATGCTTTACTTATACCGCATGGTTTCAGGAACAGGTTTAATGGGAGAGCCCTCAATTTAAAGGGGTTATGAACTGACGCACCACAATGATGGGTAAATCTAGTTCTGCCCTTTTGGGCCTGCTTCTTTGGATGCCCCAAAAATAGTTTCTACACAGTGGAATTAAGAGGGTTTGGTGGTAGAAAAATGGCAACCGCGGTTGGCAGACCATCTTACTGACATCAGAAGTGGGGGTGGGCTTGGAGAACGGAGCGCTTATTTGTTGATGTATGTTTTATTTGTGCCTGGGCTTACTAATATATGTAACCGTTATGTGTTTGCGACTCAGGTCCTTTCCTTACGGTACTTGCTAAGAGATAAGGAAATGATATGGTCTGTAGCCTGAGGCAGTATAATTATCAGTATAATCCTGACCTAACATATCGTAGGCTTAATTTCAGTCGCAAAGCCCTTTTCTAGTGGGTTAGGGGAATTGGGCAATGGCATGAATCTCGCTGTTTGGAACAGGCATGATGTCGCAAATCGAAGGCTCGGGTTGGTGGGTTTTGTTCAACCTTGCTTTTTATTTTTATGTACTTAAAATTGGTAATGTACAGTATATAGATCTGGAAGCTTTGAATCTTCTACGTTCACTACTCACTTACAAACTGTATTTTATACTCCACAATTGTTACACTTCGCATTACCTATTGGGGGGCAGGGGAAGAGAAAGAGAAAATATTGCATTCCGGGGAAAGGGAACTCGTACAGATCTGTCACTTAGCTGAATATTCTGTGAGTCATTGTAATTTTGTGACTTTATCTTGTTTGTTATACGCCTTCACTGTATGTTTTGGAGTGCTTAATAAACAGATTTCAAAGATTATAGACAATTAAGCAGATACTAATACAGATAAAGTAAGTCCTTCCATATAACAGAGCTGCTGGAAATCACTTTCTATTATAAGAGCAGGAGCTTCTTTGGGTCATGTACTTTATACACAATGTACTGGAAAAAAGAAAATGGGGCCCTCACCTGGTGCTCAAAGGAGCCGCTCATCCAGGCACATATAAAGAGCAGTACAGGATTGTACTGTAGAGAGGCGCTACTCGACCACCAATCACTGCATGCACCTCACTAATACATGTAAGAGCAGTACAGGACATGTAGTACCACACTGTACTGTAGAGAGGCGCTACTAGACCACCAATCACTGCATGCACCTCACTAATACATGTAAGAGCAGTAAGGACATGTAGTACCACACTGTACTTTTAGAGAGGCGTTTATGGGGAACCCCCAATCACTGCTTGCACCTCACTAATACAGTAGGGCAGTACAGGACATGTGAAACCGCCCCTTGTACAGTAGAGGGGGCCCCGTTTAACTGGGTCCCCCAAAATCACTGCATCCCCATGCAAAAATTTAAATTTTTACAAGTAAAATTGTTCAGGGGAATATTGGTTGGTTTTTTCCATCAATAAAATTGGGGGTGCGGATCGGGCCAATGTTGAGCATTGTAGGGCCCCAAGTGGGGTTTACAAGATACAATATGTCAGAAAAAAGCATGGTATCCTGAGGCCACTGGAACTTAAGGAGCCATTGTTTCCCAATAAAAATAAATGATTTTATCACTACTGAAAAAACACGGACTATCGGAAATTAAGGAGATCTTGCAGGATTTTTGGTTGGGGTAATATCGATATTTGCCCTCCTTTTTTTTCACCCTAATTTGCATACTTTTTTTTCCCATCCAGAAATTCCCTGGACAATAAGCTTTGTTTCCCACTGGTCTCATCGGGCACCCAGGGAACAGAGGATTATTCTATGAACTTGCCCTATAAAAAACCCCTCTGCGGAAAATTTCCCGAAAAAAAAACCCTCTTTTCCCATTCACATCCATCTTCTCATAGGTCCCTTGTTTTGTCTGTATGTTATCAGTGGTGTCGTTATCACTATCTGGCATGGTATTGTACGGGAGGATCATGCTGGACCTTCTGCTAATTTTTTACTTATTTTGGCCCCAGTTTTGTACTATATGGGCTTTAAACCCCCCGGGGGATTGTAGGCCTTCGTCGATATGCCCCCAAGCCCAAAAAACCCGGGGCCAAAAATTTTCGAGCTTTTTTAGGGGGCCCTTTTTAAAAGGACTGTACTAACCAGGGTGATTAAATTTTAAGGGTATGTTTTTTTCCCCCAGCTTAAATTGCCCCCGTTTAAATTTGGCCCCATTTCCCCCCTGTATTGTGCATTTTTAAATGGCAAAATGTGGCTGCCCAAATTTTGGGTTAAAATTCAAAAAAAAAAAAAATTTAGCCCCCCTTTTTAGAAACTATGGATTAACCCGTCGTTTCCAAGCGGGACCAATTTCGATCTTTAATGTAAAGGCGGGGAGGGAACCTTAAATTTACATGTCGTTTTTAGCCGGTGCCTATGTGCCCCCTGACCCAAAGGTAAGTCAATGGGGCCCGGGCGGTTGCCAGCCCCCCTGTTTTTTTGGAAATAAGCGCTGAGTAAAAATGTCTTCCCCAAAAACTTTTGGCAAAAAGCGGCCCCCGTAAAATACGCTGTGTGAAAAATAAACCCTTTAAAAGTATGCCTCAGTTAAAAAATTTTTCCTAATTATTCACATAAACCTTTCATTCTTTTTTTAAATTAAACTACCGCCATGAGATTGGACGATCATGATACCCTACGCCATTTATACAAATTTTGGGGCCCGTGAGGGGGGTTTGACACCTTAAATTTTTTTTTATACGTAGAGGACTTGTGGCCTTTCCCCTCACTAGCCAGGGTGTGCAGGGGGTTGAGGGAGAATGATGCCGTGCCAACCATTCACCATTGTGGCAGAGAGCAGCTCCTACTACACTCACAATCAGCACCCACATCGAAGTGCTGTACAGAAATGCACCGTGTTATGTGGAATCGACCAAGTGGGGGGGTCAAAAGCAAGTCGTCTCATCTGAACTCACTCCACTGTGCCCTGCACTCAGATTGCAGGTGTTGTCTTTGGATAAGAACTCTACCCTTAAGTGGATGCGTTTTCTATTACAAAAATCAAAAACGGTACCAGCAGCACAAACAATTCATCAAGTATGCAACAGCTTTTCACCCAGAGCCCATAGGCTCAGGGCCATCTTTTTCATTGGGCACACTAGGCTTTTTCCCAGCGGCCCCACAGGTATGGGGGCCCCAGGTGGTGCATGTTTGTTCCAGGAATACAAGAAACATACCCTGGATCCCTTGGTTGGCTTTACTTATTTGACTGTTTGTGTGTTTTTAGGATGTGCAAACAGTAAACCATTGTGGAGAAGGGAGCCAAAGGCTCCCTGCCTTGCCAAATAGTCTTGTAGGCTGCAGGTGTCCAGATATAAGTGGCATGATAATATGGGTGTGCTGGGGCTGGCTAGAGGCATGACCTAGTGTGATATCATGTATTTGGGCTGGGTCCACTGCAGTGCTATGCTCAGGGGCCCATAATTCTGTTAAGACGGCTCTGCACAGGGTAAAGAATATTACAGCAAAAAAAAAAAAAAAAAAAAAAAAAAAAAAAAAAAAAAAAAATCGAAGAAAGAAAATCTACTATTTCAGTCACTGTCCTGGGACAGGCTATCTACTAGTACAAGATATTTATGTATAGAAGATTTATTTAGGATTTTACAGATGGGTCTGGACAGAAGATGCTGGACAAAGTGTCACACAGCAAAACCACATCCAGTTATACCCAAAGCAGTGCGACATATCCATCTGCAAGGAGATCAAGTATAACTTGGCAAGAGCTTTCACTGTCCGCTTGGATCACTGGCATCAGCTCGAATGCCAGAGACACCTGTGTGGGAAATTTGTCACCATAAAGCAGTAGCCTAAATGCTGTTGGAAATCTCTGTTGTGGGAGCCTGTAGAGAATATACTTTAGGCTGTGTTCACATTAGGTTTGTGTAGCACATTTAGAATTAGAGTGAATTCACATGGCGTATAGTGCCGCTATACAACTGCTGTGGGAAGGTACGTGCTGGCCAGTGGGTACTTCCCACTGCGCTCCTCCCCCACCCCATTCACCTCCTCTTTCCCCAACATGTCCCTTTTTTGCTGGCCGAACAGTACGCAACAGTGAAAACACAGTACTATGATTTTACCGTAATTGTGCGCTGTATTTCGGGCGTATTGCAGCGCAATTATGGTCGGTGAAAATATCCAAACACTGGAAAAATCTTTTCTTGAAAAATTATTATGGGTTTCCCAATAAGGGTTTTTTTAAATTAGGGTTTTTGTGTGAACCTATAGAAATACAATGTTTGGTCCTGACACCCAAAAAATTTTTTTTTTTTGAAAAAAATGAGATAGGTGCACGTGGGGGGAGAAAAAACACAAATGCATTTAGTAGGGGGTGCTGTAAGGGTTGAATTGGTATTGAACCTTTTAAAAACCCCTTTTTACAGTTACCCAAAAGGGTTTTTTTTTGAAGTTTTTGGAACATTATTTTTTATTTCCTGAGGCCAAAAAAACTTTTTCAGACCAAATATGGGAAAATGCATGGAAAAAAAAAAAAAAAAAAAAAAAAAAATTTTATTTCCCACATGTTTTTTTTTTTTTTTAAAAAATTATTTTTTAAGCCCCCCCCCGGCTTCAACGGGGGATCTAAAGGGGGTGGCCCTACGCATCTTTACTCTAACTAGAAGACAAAATTCAGACTTTCATTGGGTCAAACCCGACCTCCTTAATCCAAGAGAAAAATAAAAAAAAAACCCCAAACCCCTTGCAAGCTGCACTTATATAACACCCTGTGGGGTGGCGGGGTGAAAGGAGCCCAAAAATGGAGGCACCCCTTCCCCCCTATAAGTTAAGAGCAAAATATGCCAAATACAAGTATTGTTCTGCACAAAAAAAACCCAAGGTAAACCCTGGAGCTACGGGCCCATTTGTTCAGACCAAATATAGACAATTTTGGCTAAAACTTTTTTGGGGGTTTAGGAACTTTCTAAACATTACAGGGCTGAACATTAGGCCCTAATTTATAAATTTGTGTCTAATAATAAAAAATTCTTTATTTATTTTGCCCCCAAAATTTTTCCCGAGAACTTTACAATGTTGGGGGGAAAAAACAGACAAAAGACAGCATTCCCATGTGAAAGTACTTCAGGAGGGAACAAGGTGTGGGGGCCCCTGCTCGCAAGGTTACAATTTAAGAGGGTCCCGGGGGGAAAAAAAGGGGGGGAAAAATGCTAAATTTAAAATGGCCCAGCCTTGCTTTAAAAAATATGGGGGGTTTACATAAAAATTTGGTAAACCCTGCCCCCTTGATGTAAAATTATATAAGTTAAGTCCCTGTGAGTCCCCAGGGGTTCCCCCCAACCCCAGTCTCGGGCCCACCAACCGGTAAATTGTTTTAAAGGATTTCCCACAAAATTTGAAATGACAATAATGACTTTCCCCCAACTGTGAAAATTTTTGGCTTAAGGAAACCAGAAAAAACAGAACCCGGTTGGGGGGGTTTTGAGGACTGGGGTTTGGGGAAACCCTCTCCCCCTAGTGTAGGGAGTCCCAAAAATTTGTGTGTTTTAGAAGGTGGGGGTTAACAATTAGTGGTTTTGGAAAGGCCTCCCTGAGAAGATGGTTTTCAGGACACTCTTAAAACTGCAAAGGGTGGGATTGTGCCGGGATGGTACGTGGTGGGATTTTTCCGAGAATGGGGGGGAAAGCACGTGAAAAAATTTTGGGAAGACGGGCAGGGGAGGTTCGGATGATTGTTTTCCTTGTTTAAATGTCCGTAGCTGACCCGGAGAGGCGGGGGGGTGGTAGCAGAATGGGGAGGAGTTTGGTATGGGGGTGCGCCCTGTGGAGAGTTTTTATTGGGGGAGAGTAAATTAGTTTTTGCTGTATTCTTTTACTGGATGGGCAACAGGGGCAGTAAACTGCACAGGGTAGAGGCATCGTATAGGGGGTGGAGAAAAAGGGGCAACCCTGGGCTGCATTCGGGGATAGATTGGAGGGGGGAGAGTTTAAAAAAAAAGGGGGGGGGGGGGAAGCCCGGGATAAGAAAGGGAGTTACAGTAGTAAAGCCCGGAATGAATAAGAGCAAAAAAATGAGATTTTTGAGTTGTTTCCACAGTGAGAAAAGGAGGGATTCGGGAGATGTTTTTGAGGTGAAAGGGGGACGGGAGGGGGAAGGGATTGGATATATGGGGTGAAGGTCGATCAGAGTCTAGTATAAACCCCCAAAACACGGGCCCGCTGGGTTGGGTTATGGTGATGCCACAACAGAGAGAAATAGCAGATTGGGGGGGTTTGGGTTGCAGATGGGGGAAAAAAAGAAGTTCGGTTTTGGGGAGGTTTAGTTGGGGATAGAGAGAGGACTGTTTTCAGAGACCGGGACAGACAGTCACTGGTGTTTTTTTAGCAGGGCAGGAGTGGAAAGGGCTCGGGGAAGAGGTGTATAAATTTAGTTCATCAGCGTTGAGGTTTGGGCTGAAGCCAAATCTACTGATGGTTTTGGGCCCAAAGGGGGCTGTTTAGATTGGAAGAGGAGTGGGGGCCAAGAACTGACCCCTAGGGCCCTACGGCAAGAGGGAGAGGAGAGGAAATGAACCCCGCAAAATTTAGGGCACGAAGAAAACGGTCAGGGGGAGGTTGGAAAAAGAACCAAACGGAGCGGTGGCCTGGAGGCCAATGGTGCCGAGCATGTGAGGAGGGAAAATGGTGATCAACAGTGTCAAAAGCTGCAGAGGAAAATTCCCGAAAAAACCCAAAAACGAGTATTTGCCCCGAGATTTGCCGTGTGGAGATGTTAGAAAAACTTTAATAGAGAAATTTTTTTTTTGGAGTGTAAAAAGCGGGGAAAAAAGATTGTTTAGGACCCCGAAGGAGTTTGAGAGAGATAGCGGGGTTAGGCGAGAAATAGACCAGGCCCTTCCAGGAGCTTAGAGAAAAAAGGGAAGGTAGAGACTGGTCGGTAGTTGGCGCACAGGATTGGGGGGTTTTTTTGTAGGGGAGTTTTTAGTAGCCTGTTTTTAAAAGGGGGATGGGGGAAAATTTTTTAGGGAGAGGGGAGAGGTTACAGATTGCAGTAAGGGAGGGGAGGATTGCTGGAAAAAATAGGTGGAGGAAAGGGGGAGGGGAAAGGGGTCGCTTTTTGGAGGTGGGGGGGGAGCAGACAGGAGGGGGAAACCTGGGGGTACTTTTTCTTTTTCTTTTGGGGGGAAAAAGCTGGAAAAAAATTAGAGGATGTTTTGGGGGGGGGACAGGATGGGTTCTGCGGGGGTGAAATTTTTATGCCGGATATGTCAAATTTTTTCTTTTAAGTGGTGGCCGGTCCCCCGCACAAAAGGTCAGAGACCGGGGCCTGAGCTTTAGGCCTGAGAAGGGAGTGGATGGTGTCAAACAGGCGTTTTGGGTCTAAGGCTCTATCTACACAGCACAGGAATACGGTCAGATTTTCAGCGATTTCAGTATATTGAATGCACTGAAATTGTAACGATACACTGTGCTGCACAGACAGCAATGAAAAAACCGTGCCGTGGTCTATACGTCATGGGTTGATTTACCGTCGGGATTAAAATCCAGAGGAATATAGAACATGTTGTGTATTCCGCCAGATTCTACTTGGATTTGAATTTTCAGGGCAGATGGCAAATCTGAAAATCGACCGCGGTTTTAGTGCAAATCTGGGCCAAAAAAAATTGCGGTCCAGAAATGACAAAATGCTATTGGATTTTGGACACAATTTTTGACATATGCGGTGTGGATTTAGCCTAAAAGGTACATCCACATGAAGAGTAAAACTTACTCATTGGATTCTGTTGTTGAAAACAGACGTTGTGATGCGGTTTTCTGGGAGTATTTCACATGTTATTGCATGAGGATTTGGGGTCTTTTTTTTATAATCACGGTTTTCAGTCAGAAAAGAGTCCCAGTCAAATCAATGTGGTTTTGGATGTAGATTTGCATTAAAAACCACATACACAGTTTTGGCTTCATTTTACATAAGGTTTTTAGCCATCCCCGGGGACTTCAATAGTAAGTTTCCATGTGGAATAAGACCAAAGAATAAACAAGTTTTAAGGGTTTTTTTTTACGCGGAAAAACCAACCACTGAAATGACGCGTCGTATGAACTACAGTGAGCATTTTCTATGGAGGTCGATGGTTTGCTTTGTTACGTGTGGATTCTGACTTGAAATAGTCGTCATGTGGCCAGAGCCCAAGAGTAGGATGGATTTTATTTCTCATAGCAACCAAATAGTATAAGAGATGAAAGTGGAGCTCTGAGTGGGCAACAAAGACAGTCTTGCCGGACAATTTTGATAAATGAGGCTCATTGTTGCAATCTGTCACAGCCGGAGACATGAAGCAGTTCCTGGACTGAATACAATCTCTCAGTAAAAGGTAAATCAACAGATTTTCATTCACTGACAATAAGCAACTTTTTTTTGAAAATAGCAAAGAACAAACACAAAAGCATAGCAGAAAGCTGTGGCATCCTTCATTATAAGGGAATGAATCTACTTACATAAAAACCACTACCCATACATGCCAACTCTCCCGTTTTTGGTGGGGGGGTCCCGCTATTGGGGTCACCTCCGCCTCCGGGGGAGTGGCATCTCCGCGCCGGCAGGCGGGGGGGGTCTTTAAATGGCCGCGCGAGAGTAGCGCTAGTGCGCTACTCTGGCGCCGCGGGCCGCTCCTACAGGCGGGTGAAGCGGCCGCTGCGCCCGCTTCACCCGCCCGGAGTCTCGTGTGCAGGGAGGAGGCAGGAGGGATCGTTCTCCCTCCTCCCCTGTATGTCCGGCGCCGGTGCGCGCCGCACATATAGGTCAGCGGCGCAGGGGAAGTGACGCGCGGGGTGCAGGGGAGTGACGCGCGGCTGCTCTCACTTCCCCCTGCGCCGCTGAGGAGATCAGTCCGAGCGGCCGTGCTGCATGAGCCTGGTGAGGTAAGTGGTTTTTATTATTTTTTTTTTTTTAGCTATATGGGGGGCTCTGCCTGGCAACAATGGGGGCACTACCTGGCAACAGAGGGGGCCACTATCTGGCAACCAATGGGGGTACTACCTGCCAAACAAAGGGGGGCACCTACCTGGCTAACAACGGGGGCATGTACCTGCCTGTAAGGGGCACTACCTGCTTATGGGGGGTTACTACCTGGCTATAAGGGCATCTACCTGGCTTTCTTCCAAAGCCGTTATGCAGTTAGGTGGAGTGGGGTGTGGCTTTTTGAAGGGGTGTGGCATACCGACAAGATGGGCGTGTCAATGCAAATTTTTGCCGCGGTGCACGTAGCACGCCGCCCACTAAAGTCTCCTGCTTTTTCATTTTCAAAAGTTGGCAACTATGCCACTACCCCTCTGTTGTCAAATTGGATCAACCAACCTAGAAGGCTTTTAGGTCTGGGACACCAACTAACACCTACATTCAAAACCGTTTTACCACTATAAGGCTGCGTTTACACGGCAATTACAAAATACCGATTGGATTTTCCGACTGGTATTTTGTCATTTTTTGGCACACAGGGGGGCAGCTTTTTGTCACATGTTCTGCTCGACACCCGGGCAGAAGAATAAACACGATCTAAGTTTTTAGCTTCCCCGGTGGTGTAAAAAAAACGTCCAGCAGAAAATCCGTTCAGCGCGGACTGCTGCACAGATTTTCTATTTAAAGGGGTTGTCTCACTACATTGATTCAGCTCACCTCTGTCCTGTCTTCTTGGTTTCATTTTGAATTCAGGGGCGTGTTTACTGGCTTCTTCTAGGCCGCAGTAGAAGCCAGGTCAGTAGCTATAGGAACCATGCTGGCAGCCTATCAGGATAGTTCAAACATGTCTGTAGCTATAGTGACCTGAGGAGCTGATGCAGCCCATACAAGAGGGGATATGTAGGAATAGGTAGGACACTGTTAGTGGACACATTGCAAAGGGACTTGTTTTTACAAAATCTTTAACATAGAAAGCAATCCTTGTAGTGAGACAACCCCTTTAAGTCTATAGGCAAGATTGACAGTCTGTTTACAGGCGGTTTTCAAATCTGAAAACCGTCTGTAAATCCGACTGAATCAGCGCCGTGGAGACAAGCACTAATTACCTCCAAGGGTTTAAAGCAATCCACACCTTATGTTTTATGTTGTAAAACAAAAAGACATGAAGCTTTGTCCTCTGGATTAAGATTAGAAGTGTCTGACAATTAATCTGTCAACAGCTCCGCTCCAAGCAACCTGGTCAATGAACACTTGCCCCTATAGAGTCCACGTCATCTCTGGGATTTAATTAAGTTCATTCAATTACCCAGAAGGGTAAATAAAAAAATAAAAAAAAGTGTTTCCTCTAAATAGCAGTAAATACAGATCAAGGAGCAGGTCAATGTATTTACGGCAGCCATACCCACGAGAAGACATCCCCTTGGCACAGTATCTTAATTTACCATGCCTGCTCTGCCTGGCATACAGAAGATGGATCCCTTACTAAATGTATGATGCCTACTCTGACATATGGAACAAAACAGACTTCAATTCTAGCATGCTAGATACCAGACATGTGTCCTCCGTATGTTAGGATGAGGTGGCGGTAAATATAAAGTCACTGCTCTGTCCCCTCATGGTGTCTTCTAATGCACACACTGGACTGCAGGTCACTGGGCTCAGCAGGATGAGTCATATAGTAATCACACTGCCACATCTTTTGGCTTTTTGTTCCCTGCTGCTCAGTACCATCCTGTGACTGCAGGGTATGTTCACATGATGGGTTCGGACACAGATTCCACATCCAGAATCAGCGTGAGAACCGAGTGTAAAGCGATTTAACACTGTGCCCTATGTAAAATCAGTGTAATCATTCAGACAATGCTGATTTTACATGAGAATTATCGGTGCATAATGTTTGGGTGATCAGAGAATTGACATGTCAATTCTTTGATACAGGTTATGCGCCATTGATAAAAAAGTAATTGGCTAGAAATCTGCTTCTGGCGGTCTGGGCTATTTCTTTGCTAAAAGTCTGCACTGGTCAGCAAGAGATTTCAACGAGGAAATTAACGCGATCCCTTTGGGTAAATGCACTTAAAGAGAACCTGTCACATAGGTGATGCCTCCCTGGCTGAGAGCAGAACAAGCCAGTGTCAGACCTGCTGTTTCCAGCGCTGTGTCCCTTATTCTGTAAGATGTTACAGTTTTCGTGTATTTAATGCTCAAATCTGCAGTTTTCAGCCAGAAGAGTCAGTTTTTTTCAAACCCGGCCAATCAGAGGCTAGTCCCGCCCACCTCAACTGACAAACCTATTGCTTTGAATAGGTAGAAACATGTAAATAACTGTCAGTGGGCGGGGCTAGCCTTTGGTGGGCGGGGCTAACACCTACTCGTTTATAAGATTTGAGGGGTAAATGCTGTAAAACTCCAGCATCTTACAGAATAAGGGACACAGTGCTGGGAACAGCAGGTCTGACACTAGCTTGTTCTGCCCTCAGCAAGGGGGGCAAAACCTATGTGACAGGTTCCCTTTAAGACAGATTTGCTGCAGAATTTTTTTTGCAAAAATCTGCAGTTAAAAACGTTCCAACAGATCGTGCAAATTTTGGTGCGGATCTTACCCTATTTGGGTAAATGCACACAGGACGAATTTGCTATGGAAATTTTCAGAAGAAAATCCATTGGTAAATCCACAGATAAAATTTGCAACACATTCTACCCTATGGAGGCGAATGTACACAAAGCAAATTTGCTGTGAACATTTTCAGCAGAAAAAGCCATTGGTAAAAGTCTGTAACAGATTGGGCAAATTTGACCTCTTTCAAGTCAATTGGGAATATCTGCAGTAAATGCACAATGGAAATTGACATGCTACATACTTCAGAACCAGCCATGTGCAAGAGATTTGGAAAATCCCAACCACACGGTTGATACTGTAATCCATTACAGATATTCCATGGGCAAACCCACACAGAAAATCCATCCTGTGAGCATTTACCTATACCTGCATGTAACTATACACAGACCTGAGCCCACAACCCCGTGACCACCCATAACATCTAAGAGCAACTACTTTAAAGTACTGCATCTTGCTCCATGCCCTAAATCCCCCTTCTGTTTTAACCTCCAGCAAGTTCCCAGCAGCGTGCGGGAGGGCGCCCTACAGTGAAGTAAGAGGAGAGGGTGTTAAAAGGAGGAATCTGCTGTCTTAAGCACATAGACCATAGTGCAGAGGTTATGTCTGGAGCGCCCTTCAGATAACAATCAGCCCTGTGGACTATTTTGTGTGTAGTAAACACTTTAGTCGTGTAAAGGTAGAGAAGAACTTTGAGCTGAACAAACTCACTACTTACTATGTTGGCCATGAACACTTGCCTATGGGCGCAGCAGGTGCCTCATCAGGGTGGTATCAGTAATACTGAGGGGAACTAAGTCACTATTTTTTTTTTTTTTTAAAGAGAGAGAGTCCAGTAATCTGGATAGGACCTTATAATTTGCAGGGGGCAGATGCTTTGCCTCTGAGTGGCCCTTGTGGCTGCCTTGGAGCTCAGCATAGTAAAGTAGTAAGGCATCACCAGCATAGAGTTGGCACAGTCTCCTATGCCACTGTCACTTTAAACTGCTGAGTGTAATGTACACTGTGAGCCCACAGTGCAGCATGTCCCTGAACAGTGCTATACGATAAGATAGGAAAAGGCTCCCAGGTCTTGTGACTGCACAGCTCGGCAGGCACACTACTGTGGGTGGATCACGTCCTGCTGCAGCTCCGTGGAAAGCAAACAAAGGCATTTCTGCCAGGACCGCAGGCTGCTGTGGGCAGGTAAGTGTGAACAGCGGCTGAGCTGCCCCCAGCCAGCCTGACACACAGGACAGAAGCGACATACACCTCACACGGCTCCTGTGCTCATACTAACCAATTGCCTGAGCCTACGATGCAGGTCTTCAGCGCCATGCTGCAGTGCGGAGCTCTCCGGGCGGCCGATCACTCCCGACACTTTACCCTGCGCCGAACTCTTGGCATTTAAACCTGAGCTGTCAGTCATGTGCAGCCCGGCCCCGCCCCCGGCCGCTGATTGGCTGCCGGCAGCCCTCCCAGTGTAGGCGCAGGATGTGCACCTGCAGCGCCGAGTCCATGCATTGTACACGGGAGACGCTGCTGCTCCTACCTGTAAGGTCATCAAGCAAAATCAACAAAGCCTTGTACAGACATGCAAGGTTATTAGCCAAGGCTAATACGGTACGGTTCTGTTGTGGTAAAGAAAACGCATTAAAAGAATAGATGTGTTTTAGGCTATGTTTACACCTAGGCTTTCTTCAATCAGAAAAATGTGACCTAGATCCGAGGCAGAATCCAAGGAGATGCCCTTAGATTTTTGCCAGAATCCGAGGAGATGCCCTTAGATTTTTGCAGCAGATTGTAACAGGGCCCATCCCCCCAGCACAGGTTCTCAGTCGGATTTACAGATGGATTTTGGATTTGAAATCTGTCTGTAAACCGACTGTCATACATAGTCTTAAAGGGGTTGTCTCACTACAAGGATTGCTTTTATGTTAAAGATCTTGCAAAAACAAGTCACTTTGCAATATATGTCCATTAACAGTGTCCTACCTATCCCTAGATATCCCCTCTTGTATGAGCTGCATCTGGTCCTCAGGTCGCTATAGCTACAGACCTGTTTGATCTCTTCTGATAAGCTGCCAGCACTGGTTGCTATAGCTACAGACCTGGCTTCTACTGCAGCCTAGTAGAAGCCAGTAAACATTCAAAGTGAAACCAAGAAAACAGGACTGAGGTGAGATGAATCAATGTAGTGAGACAACCCCTTTAAATAGAAAACCGTGGACAGAAGCCGCCCCCTTTATGTGCAAAAAAAAAAAAAAAAAGATACCGGTCGGTATTTTGTTTTTTCCATGTGAATACACCCTAAGGCAGTGTTTCTCAACTCCAGTATTCAAGACCCACCAACAGGCCAAGTTTTCAGGCTTTCCTCAGTGTTGCACAGCTGATATCATTATGGTCAGTGCCTTCTGTGGGAGATCCTGAAAACATGACCTGTTGGTGGGGCTTGAGGACTGGAGTTGAGAAACACTGCCCTAAGGGGATGTTCACACCACTGTTTTCAATCCGAAAACCGGATTGAAAAACGCTGCGTCAAAATCATCCAAAGACGTACCCAAAGTGTGCTGTGTTTGGCTGCAGCAGAAACGCACCCTATAGTTTGAAATAGGGCGTCTGCTGCGTCAAACGGCTCAAGAACTGACGTGTCTACACTGCAAATGTTAAAATGCCGTCCAAAATCCGTTGATATTTTAACATTGCCGTACCACGGTTTGTGACGCGGGTTTGCTCTAAACATCGCAGGCAGTTTTCAGATTTCTCGCCGGCCCAGAACCTTGACTGTACAGGAATTCGACGGAAGATAGAACATGTTCTTCAGCGGAGGGCTGTAGAAATCTGACAGTAGAAAATCCATGGTGTGTAGCCTACAGCTCAGATTTTCTATTGTGGTCTATGGGCACTGGTTACAGTCAGACTTTTGTGAATTTTAAATAATGAATCTGTTTAAAGATCCGACTGCAATCCTGTGCTGTGGTGACACGACAAGCATTTCCAGTTGGAAATCCACACAGATTTGGATTTTAAAAACCATCACCATAGACCTCAATTGAAAATACGGGTTGTAGTCCACACAATTTGACTCGGATTTTCTAAGGTCGGATTTCAAGACCATGGTTTTTTTTTTCAAAAAACTTAGAACATGCTCAATTTTCCGCTGTATTTAACTCAGAAAATGTAATATTGAAGTCAATGGGATGGCAGGAAAACCGACCAGAAAGCTTTGCTCTATGATGCAAAAACTATTGAAAGACTGAATCCTAAAACTCTGTTAAAATCCAATGGAAATATGTGCCAAAAACGCACAAAAAACTAAAACCGGGTTCGCATGTAAATTACTGTTCCAATACTCGGCGTAGAAAATCTGTGTTGTAATTTATAATGTGAACAACAGTGTGGATCGCCTGTTCAAATGAAGGCGGCCTGTATTTAAATTACATTAAATGGTCTTCAGAATATGGGGACAGTGAATACAAGCAACTTTGCAATTAGATGTCATTTGAAAAGCTGTCTTGTTTTCACAGTATTCCTTATCTTCGTTTTGTGTGCCGGTCGGATTCCACCTCCTTTCATTTCATTGGCTGACGGGCTCTACTAATTTACATTCTGTCTGGCCCCCCGGTCGTATTCACGGGAGCCTGCATTCCTGCCTCTCTCACTCAGAATAAGGGGCCGGCAACATTTCACTCTGCACAGCCAGCAGCTCCACAGTAACCCTGCAGCTGCTTCTACAATCAGAAAACAGCAGAATTGTGCTCGGTGCCTAATGCTCCTGCGTGTAAACATAGAAGGGAGACAGATCTGTGCTGCTCTGGATGAGTTCATAGAAGACTGGATTCAACTGTAACAAACCTCCAGCTGTGAGAGGAGAAGAGATCAGTGCTCTGAGTTCATAGAAGACTATCTAGACTGAATGCAGACCTGTGGTATGTAAACAGCTCTTAAAAAATACGACGACATAGTGACTTGTGGACTGACACAGAGCGGGGGGGGGGGGGGAGAGCACACTGACTCGGGAGCGAGCATGAACAGTGAAGGGGAAGGATAATGCCATCCCCCTACAGTTAAGAAACACCCAGCTGGGAGGGGAAGAAACGCCCCTGGATTTGAGAAACTGAGATTACATTGAAACACACGAACTGATGCAGCAATAAATTCCCTTTAACATGGATTTTGACGTGGAATCTGCATTGAATTCCATGTTAAAATCTGTTGGGTGAACACAACCTAACTACTATTTGGGATTCAGCAATTGGCTGCATGGTCATAATATTCTGGCTCTTCATTTTTTCCCTCCCCACCTTCCAAAGCCATCTACATAGACATATGTGGGCTTGTTTTCTACGAGACAAGTTGTGCTTTTTCATGGTGTCATTGACCGTACCATAGAAAGTACTGGAAAAACCACAAAAAAGTATAAGTGGGGCGAAATGTGAAAGAAAACTTAGACTATGTGGCTATGTCTACACAGCTTATGTTAAAATAGCGTTCAAAATCTGACGGTGTTTTAACATCGCCATTCCGAGGTTTGTGCTAAAATCCGCAGTCAGTTTTTGGATTTGCTGCCAGCCCAGTACATTGACTGTACAGTAATCCCCCAGAAGATAGAACATGTTCTTCAGTGGTTTAGAAATCTGACAGTAGAAAATTCGTGCTGTGTAGACTACAGCTCGGATTTTCTATTGTGATCTATGGGCAAGTCGGAATCCACCAAAAATCGGACCGGAAACCAGTAGACATAGCATAACTTGGCCCATGTTTGTGGGAATTTTGTTTTTATGATACTTACTATAAATGATGTGTTTTCTGTATTCTGCAGGTCAATACGAGACCTAATATGGATGGTTTTATGTTTTAGTACTTTTTTTAAAAATACAAGCATTCTCTTTCTTAACTTTTCGTCGAAGCGCAATTTTCATAGCTTTTTTGCTCTTCCACATAAAAGACTTGAGTGAGGGTATTCTTTGCGGACTGAAGTGTAGATTTTATTGGTACCATTTTTGGAAAAATGCAACTTTTTGATCAATTTTTAGTCGACATGAAATGACCAAAACAACCCACAATTTTGGCATTTGGAATTTTTTTCTTCTACAGTGTTCATCGTACGGGATAAATGATGTTATATTTTAATAGATCGGACTTTTATGGACACGGCGATACCAATTATGTGTAACTTGTATTATTATATTAAATTATATGTAACTTGTAAAATGGCAAATTTGGAGGTGATTTACACTTTTAAGATTTTTTACTATTTTTATACTTTTAAAACTTTTTTTTATTTTAACATGCAGTGCACATAGGGTACTTGACAAGTATGGGTCACAATTGCTTGTATATCCTTTCCGATTATATAGATAATGCAGCAGGGTTGTCCAAGATGGCGGTTACATAGCAGCCTTGGAAGCCTTCATTACTCTTCCAGCTGCCATTATAACAGGCGCGAGATCACGCGAGGTGTGGGGGGTTGCGGACAATCGGAGAGAGGAACGGTGCACACCATTTCCTATGTAGATGCTGCAGGGTCCTTGGTGCATAACAAGTGTTTTAAGTGCATTATTTTACAACTTTAAGTCAATGGGGGATTGCAAAATATGCACTATATTTTGTATTTTATTGTCACATAATTTGGTGTTAATTTTGATGCATTAAATGACAATAAAAGCATCACTGAAAATGGAGTTGGCTGGGCAGAAAACTTTATGAAAATATGCAACAAAAACACAAAGAATGCACACACAAGCCTCAGAACCTGCATGCATTTTTTTTTTTTTTAATTCTTTCAAAAACTGCAGAGGTCAGATGTGCACTAGAAGTCAGATGTGCAGTTACTTTGGTCAGTTGCAGTTTTCTCGAAAGCAGTTTGCTGTAGTGTTGTGTTTAACTCCCCATAGACCTCCATTGCGTTTTTTTCTGCACCAAGAAATGCAGGTCAGGTGTTTTTTTGTTTTTTTTTGATGCATTGTCCATCATGTGATAGGTCCAGGAAATAAAAATGCCAAAATCGTGTTTAGTCATCACATGAGGTCCACAAAAAAATGGAAAATGTGTATGGTGCATATGTTCTTAAATGATACCAAGAACAATTTGTATAAAGTACTAAAAGATAAACTCAAGAAATTTGATAACCAGAATCAAACCTTCCTGCAGAATAAAGATAAAATCTCAGTTCTACCAGTGAACTCTTTAAAAGTAAAACCTCTCCCCCAAAAAATGGCACAATTGTGTTTTTTTTCATGTTCCAGTTCACAAAGAATTTTGTTGGTTTCCCCGGTCACTAAATGGTAGCTTTACAGAGTACATCTAGCACTTAAAACACAAGCTTTATGCATGTAGATGAAAAAAAAGAGTTATGGCTCTTGAAAGGCAGTGAGAAAAAAAAAACTCCAATGAAATGGATGCAAAATTCTGCTGTGTGAATAGGGCCTAATGCACTAAGTATCAGACACGTTATGGAGCAACTGAGTGCACAGCCCACATACTGTACAATGGTCACTGTTAAACAAATGTCTCCTATCATATTATGTGGGCTCATGATGTCAGAAGTGGATGTCGGTGATATGGAAATAGAGCTGGAACCTTCTCACCGATATCTGTTAAATTTTGTTGCTGTGCAATAGATGGTCACAGAGGGGGAAGTCTGACAAAATGGCGTCCGACATGAAAGCACATATAAAGCAAAGATGTGTAACTGAATTCCTTCGTTGACATTCATGGATTTGGCACCCTCTGACTTCCATCTGTTTGGGCTAGTGAAAGGTGGACTGCATGGGCAACATTTTCCTAGCACCAACATCTTGATAGCAGCTGTGACAGTGGGTCACTTCACAGGTGCAGATTTTGACAAGTGTGGTATGCGAGCTCCTGGTAATGCAGTTTCGGCAATGACTAAGAAGTAAGGACCATATTAAAAAATAGTGGGCCTCATTGATGAAAACTGTAATAGTAAATCATTGTTGCCCATAGCAACCAGAGCTCAGCTTTAATCTCTTATATTGCTCTGGAAAAGTAAAAGCTCTGATTGGTTGCTATGGGCAACAAAGTCTTGGGGTCTGTTCACATGGCTGTTTTTCAGTGCTGAATCGGCGTTGAATACAGGTCTAAAAACCAGAACAGTCAGCACGGTGTTTGGGTGCACATTTGCAATTTCAGACATAGAGGCTGAATTTAGAGTTGGTTTCAGGAATTTAGTGCCGACTCTACCTCAAGAATGAACATGTCAGTTCTTTTTCAGTACTGGAAGAATAATAAAAAATTTAAAAAAAAAGCACTGGAAAAATTCAGCGTCATGTGTACTGCAACAATATTTTTCCACACTTTGCTTTCTGCCCTCTTCTTTCTGCTTTGTCCCCCTGTCTTCTGTCCCTCCTTTCCCTCCTGCCTGATCTCTTGCTCTCCTTTTTGGTCTTCTTCTCTTTGCTTTTTCCTCCTGCTCTCCCTCTTTTGCCTGCTCTCTTCTTGCCTGTGTCTGTGCTCTGCTGTCATTCTGCTGGATTTTCTTGCCCTGCCCTTCCTCTCTGCTGTTCCTTGTCTTCTTCCCCTTTCTTTCCTCTTTGTCCCCTGTGCTCTCCTCTTGTCCTTCTCTCTTGCTGTCTGCTGCTTCTTCTCTCCTTGTCCTCTGCCTTCTCTCTGCTGCCCCTTCTGCTCCTTTCTCCTCCTGCCTCCTGCCTCCTCCTTGTCTTCTGTTGCTTCTGCTCTTGCGTTATGCCTCTGTGTTTCTGTGCTCTGCTTCTTTGCTGTCTTCTTTTCTCCTGCCTCCTCCTCTCTGTCTTTCTTTCTGGCCTTTCTCTTCTTGTTTGACTTCCCTGTTTGTCCTGACTTTCCTTTCTCCCTCTCCCCTGCCCTTGTCCTCTGCTTCTGCCCCTGTGATTTTCTTCCTTTGAATCTCCCCTCTTGTCCTTCCTGCCTTTTTGATTCCCTTGCTTCTGCCTCTGCTGTTTTTTTCTGTTTTCCTGTCTCTGCTCTCTCTCTCCTTCTTCTTGCTGCTTGTTCCCTGCTTTTTCGCCTCCCTGCTTTCTTCTCCTTTTTCTCTTTCCTCTTTGTCTCTTTTCTTCCTGCTGAAACTCCCTTTGTCACCTCTCTGTGCCCTGGTCTCTTGCTTCTGCTTTCCTGTGTGCCTCTGTCTGAATCTTGCTTTGACTCCTCTCCTCCTTTATGTACTCTCTTGACTCTGTTCTCCTGTTTTGCTCTTCCTCCTTGTCTCTGATCTCTGTCTCGTCTCTTTTCTCTGCTGCCCTTCTTTTGCTCTCTCTCCTGTTGTCTTGTTCTCTCTTCCCTCTCCTCTTTGTTGTCTTTCCTCTCCTCCTCTTCCTCTTCTTGTCCCTGCCTGATTTCTTCTTCTGCTCTTTTTTTCTTGTCTTGTTGCCTTTTCTTGTTTCCCTTGTTGCCCTCTGTGTTGTGCCTTCTTCCCCCTCCCCTCTTTTTGTGTCTGTACCCCTTCTTTCCTTTCCTCTCTCTTTCTGTCTCTTTTTTTTGTGGCTCTCTCTGCTGCTCTGCTTCCTTTCCTTCCTGTTTCCCCTTGCTGTCCTCCTCTTGTTATTGCTCCTCTGTGCCCTTCCCTCCCCTTTGCTGACTCCTTTTTTGAACTTCCCTGGCCCTTGTTTCTTCTGTCTCTCTCTTGCTGTTCCTTCCTCCTCTCTCCCTGGCACATTCTGTCTGCCTCCTTCTGCCCTGCCTCCCTCTTGCTTCTCCTTCTTGTTTGCTTTCCTCTTGCCTCTTCCTGTTCCTCTTCCCTCCTTTGCTCTCCTCTCTCTTTGTTCTTGCTCTCTCTTTTTTCTTTCTGCTCCCCCTCTCCTCTCTGGCTGCTCTTCTGCTCTCTTCCTGTTTCTGTGATATCCTTTCCCCTCTGTTCCTTTTGCCCTCTTATCTCCTTCTTTCTTTCCTGTTTGCTTCTTCCTGCTCTCTTCTTGATTCCTGCCCCTTCTGCCTCCCTGTCTCCCTCCCCTCTCTGTTGCCTTCTTCTTCTGTCCTGCGATCTGTTCTCCTTTCTGACCTCCTCTTCTGATTTGCTCCTGTTCCTGCCTTTTGCTGTCCCTTCTTCCTTCTTTGTCCTGTCTCCCTTCTCTCTCTTTTCTCCCTTGTATCTGCTTCTGTTTTCTCTTCTCTTTCTCTGCTCTGGCCTTGCCTCCTGTCCTCTCTTCTTTGCTTTTTTGACTTGCTTTGTCCTGCTCTTTGGCTGTGTGTGGGTTGTCCTGGCTTCCTCTGTCCCTGGCTTCTGTGTTTTTGCCTCTTCTCTGTTGAACCCTGCCTCTCCCCTTTGTCCCCTTCTCTTTTGTCTCTCTGTCTGCTGGTTCCCTCCTCTGCCTTCTTTGACCTTGTTGCCCCCTCCTTCCCTCCTGCCTTCTGTTGATTGCTCTCCTTTGCCTTTTCTGTCTTGTTCTTACTTCTTTCTCTCCTGCTTGTATGCCCTTTCCTTGCCTCTTGAACTCTTCCCTCTCCTGCTCTCTCTCTTGCTCCTCTTCCTCTCTGCTTCTCTTCTCTCTTCCTCTCTTTCTCTCTTTCTGATGTTCTTGATTCTGTTGTCCTCCTTCTGCTTGTCTGACCTTGTCTGTGTTCCTTTGCTCCTTGCCTGTTCTTGATGATGCTCTCTCTCCTCCTCTCTGATCTGCTCTTTTGCCTTGCCTTGCTCTCCTCCTGTTTGATCTGCTCTTCTTGCCTCTGAACCTCCTTGCTCCCTTTTTCCCCCTGACTTCCCATCTTGCTGCTTGACCTGCTTTCTCTTTCTTCTTTGCTCCTGCTCCTCTGGCTCTTCTGCCTCCATGCTGCTCCTTCTCTTCTGCTCTGCTCTCCCCTTGCATACTTTCTGTTTCTCTTTCTGTGTCCTGTCCTCCTGCCTCTTGGCTTGTCTCTTGACCTTCTTTTCCTGTGCTCCCTTTCCTTTCCCTTCTCTCCTCCCTTTCTCTGCCCCCTCTGTTTACTCTGATGCTCTGGGATTGCTCTTGCTGCTGCTATCTGTCCTGCTGTGATTCCTCCTTTGTTTGCTCCTGACCTCTCCTCCTCTGTGTTGGTGCTTCCTCTTTTTCTCCCTTTGGATTGATCCACCTGCTTTGTCTTTCTCTGTGCTCTCCCTTTGCCTCCTTGCTTCTTGGACTCTCTCTTCTCCTTTTCTCCTTTCTTTCTTTTCCCACCTTGTTTCTGCTTCCCCTCTTCCTTCCTTCTGTCTCTCCCTGACTCCTGTGTTTTGAACCCCTGTTTTGATCTGCCTCTTTCTCTTGCTTGCTCTGTCTCTGTCTTGCCCCTGTGACTTTTCCTTCTTCCTTTCTCCTCTTCCTGTTTTCTTGCTTTTCTGTGTGTCCCCTTCTCTCTGTCTCTCCTCTTTGTTTTGTTCTCTCCTCTCTTCCTCTTGCCTGTGTCCTTCTCTATGCTTCCTCCCTCTCTCTGTGCCCCCTTCTTCCCTCTTTCTCTCTCCTCCTGCTTGTCCTTGTGTCCTTGCTCTGGACTCCTTCTCTCTTGCTCCCCCCTCCCTCCCCCCTTTCTACTCTTTTATGCCTGGTGTTTCTCCCCTCCCTCTTTTTTGCCTTGCTGTCTGCTCCCTTGCTGCTTTTGTTCTCCTGTCTGTGTTTGCTCCTCTTTGAACTGTGTTCTTCCTGCCTTTTCTTGCCTCCTTTCTCCCTTTTGACTTCTTTGCTGCCTCTCTGTGTGACTTTCTCTTCTGCTTTGCTTCTCTCTTCTCCTCTGCTTTCCTTCTCTGCCCTCTTCTCCTTGCCTTCTGTCTCCTTCCTCCTTTTCTCTCTTCTTGGCTGACTCTTTTTGTGTTGCTTCTGTCTGTTTGATCTGCCTCTCTTTGTCTCTTGTTTTCTGGCCCTTTGCTTTGTTCTCCTTCTGCTCTTTGTACTCTCCTCTGCTCTGCTCTCCTTCCTCTCTCCTCTTCCACTGGCCTTGACCTCCCTCTTGCTCTTGCTTCCTGCTTCCTCCTGCTTCTTTCTCTTCTGCCCCTGACTCTCCTTTTGATTCTGTGATCTCCTCTGTTCTTTTCTGACTCCTTCCTGCTGATCTCTCTGCTGCCTCTCCTCCTCACTCTTGCTCTGGCCCCCCCTCTCTTGTGTTCCTGTGTTGCCCTGTCCTTTTGTCATCTGTCTTCTCTATTTGTGTCTGCTTCTCTCACTCTTGTGACTTCTTTGTTTGCCTCCTTTTGTTTTGGCTCCTCCTTTGCTTGAACCCCTCTCTCTTGTCTCTTCCTTTTTCCTTCTTTTTGCTTTCTCCCCCCCTCTCTGCTCCTCTTCTGCCCTCTATCCTGCTCTGTGCTCTGATGGCTTGTTCTCTGACTGATGCTTTGCTCTCCCCCCCTTCCCTTCCTCCTTCCCTCTTGTCCTCTCTCTTCTCCTTGCTTGTCTCTTTTCCCTCTCTCCTCCTTCTGGCTCTCTCCTCCTTGCTTCACTTCTTTCGCTTTTCTGCTTTCTCCCTCTCTGATTCCCTGCCCCCCTTGTTGCATGTGCTTCCCTCCTTTCTCTCTCTTGCTTTCTCTCCTCCTCTTGCCTTCTCTTGTCTCTCTCTGCTCCCTGCTGTCCTTGCTCTCTCTTTCCTCTCTGCTGCCTTTGACCTCTCTCCTGCCTCCCTCTCTCTGTGCCTCTCTGTTTCCTCTCTGTGGCTGTCTCTCCTCCTCTTGCTTCTGGCTCTCTCTGATTTGTTTCCTCCCCTTGCTCTTTCCTCTTCTTCCTCTCCTTGTGTGGCCTATCTTGGGCCTCTTGCTCTCCCCCTCTCTGGCTCTTGTTTGGTTTTGAAACAATGCAAACTGCAGTCTGTTCCAGATGGTTTCATCGCTGAATTCATGTCCTATAAGCAGTGTGAACATTCCACTAGTGTTAGGCTACATGTACACAACACTGGTTTACAGTCAGATGTTATGCAGATTCAGCATTCAGAATCTGCAAAAAATCCAACTGTAAGGGTGTGTTCACACTGCGTTTTTCCAATCGAAACGAATGAAAAAGCTGAGTTTCAAACGCATCCAAACACGCACCTAAAGTGCGCTGCGTGTTTGGATGTGTTCTCTGTGCAGCAGAAACGCACCCTATAGTCTTAAATAGTGTCTGTTGCGTAATAGGAATCAAGAATTGACATATCAGTTCATTGAATGTATCCAAGATCATGACTTCACGCATCAGCGATAACTCGTCTGAACGGTTTGATGCGTGTTTTACATTGAAAGCAATGGAAATCACACTGCACATTATTAGATCCGGGTTTGTTTCAATCCATGTTTCATCCCCACGCATCTAAAGAAAAAAAAATCGCTGTGTGAACATACCCATAATCATCCCCATAGACCTCAAAACAAAAATCCAAGATGTAGTCTACCCAGCTCGGATATTCTGAGGTCGGATTTAAAAATCAAAATCTGACCAAAAAAACTTAAATTCCATAATCTGGTGGATTATAGTATTGTTCAATTTGGGTAGGCCGATAGACTGCAAAATCTGTGCAAAAATACACGTAAAAACAGTTTGTAACATTACTTGTTGATTCGTTACAGAATCCGATGGTATTTTACTTTGGGCTATGTTCACACGGCTTAAAATGGGCCGTATTCGGATCCGTAATTACGCCGCTGGGAGCGAAGTGCGGCCAATTTCGGGCCGAGAAAAACGGCCCATTCTTTTTTTTTTTTTTACGGTATTCACAGTTCTCTTAGAGAACTATGGATTACGTACTCCTCTCCCCGCCGGCGAATCGACGGGCGGGGAGATAATTCACCTGTCATTTCTAGCGGCGGGTATAAGCGCCGCTAGAGTGCTAGTCAATGGGCCGGCGAAGGAGAAGTGCCGGCCCCCTTGCTTACTCCCCCGCTCCCGCCCCGCCCCCACGGCGTAATTGCGGGGCGAAAATTACGTCCCGCAAGTAAGCGTGTGAACATAGCTTAGACTGTAGACGGCTATGTTTCACACAGTGGTCTTGAGCGGGTGTCCTGGTGTGCACTGCAAGACGCCGTGTGTATAGAATGAGCTGATCAGCGTGTTCTTCTAAAGCGAGAGAGAGGGGTGGGGGGTGTGACCCCTGGCCGGTTCCATTCACTTTCAATATCCCTGCCATGTATAGATCAGAAAGAAGTGACATGTCACTTGTCTGCTGGCGTTCAAAACGGCATGGTTATCATAGCTTTATGATTACCGTAATTACAGGATGTATTTCGGGGCACATTGCAGCATGTGAACATACCCTTAGGCCCACTCTAGAATGTGCTCTATAAGTAGTGTTAGGGTATTTTCACACGGCATCTTGTGAACATCCGCTTTTCTGATGCGTCTCTGGGTCCATCTGAACGGACCCAGAGGTGCATCTAACAATTAGCGATGAGTTCATCACTGCCGGCAATGACAAACACGAAGCGGCATTCACATGAGTGGTCGCCGCTGCATGTTTGCATCGTGCCTGTCGGGTCTTTCTTGCAGATGCAATCAAAGAAATTACATGCAATTCTTTGATCAGGTCCGTAAAGCAGACCCGACAGGCAGGAGGGAAACACGCAGCGGCGATCTCTCATGTGAACGCCGCTTCGTGTTTGTCATGGCCGGCAGTGATAAAGTCACTGCTAATTGTTAGATGCGTCTGGGTCCATCCTGTCGGTTCTCGAGACGCATCATAAAAGTGTATGTTCATACGGAGGCAAAACTCTGAGTGAACAAGCCCAAAGTGTGAACATACCCCAAGACAGTCTCTGCTGCTCAAAGTAACCAATCAGCGCTCGGCTTTTATCTTTTCCCCAAGCATTATATGAAATGAAAGCGGAGCTCTGACCGTAATACTGCTGGACCGTTTTCACACACAAGGACCATTGGCTGGAAGCAGCTGATAGGACAATGTCAGACTGTTGAGGACACACCTTCAGTTGGAAACACCCACCTGACTGATTCAGTAATACATTTCTAGAAGGAGTAACGCAGGAACAGCACACACAGAGGCTCCAAAATTGTTTAACGTACTAGTGTTATGGTTTTTTTCAACATGGGCCGTCTTTGTGTGTATGATCATCCGCTTTTCTGATGGTCTCCGGGTCCATCTGAACGGACAGTGATGATCTAACATTTAGTAGTGAGTTTATCACATGCGGCATGACAGACACGCAGCGGCGTTCACATGAGTGATCGCCGCTGCGTGTTTGCATCGAAAGACGGACCTGACAGGCGCGATGCAAACACGCAGCGCCGCTAGTAATGAATGTCTATGGGGTCGGTGGGCTGCCGGCCCCCACCCCCACCCAACGGGGGTCGGCGCGAGCTTCCGTAGTCCTGGCGTAAATTTGCGGGCGTTTAATTACGCCCGCAATTATGCCGTGTGAACATAGCCTTATGCTCTTTGTATCTGGTGTAGTTTTCATGTAAATAAATACAAGTTATCTTTGGAGTGTCCCTCATTTATAATTTATTGCATTTTTTAAAGTGTCTGATATTTCATTATGCTCATGCATATAACCTGAAGCCATCCCACCCTTATGCACAATATGGACAAGGTATTTCATGGTGTAACTTCCATTAAAACGGATTTACTGCAGGACTTGTATTTTCATGTCGGATGAACAGAACAAGCTAGGAACTCTGCCAAACATAGACAGCACAAAACCCTTTTTCTTTATTTGGGCCCGTGACAGAGGAAACACCATGTTCTATTCTTACCCGCCAACGCTCCTGAAATATAAAATTTTGGTTTCCATGTAAACAATAAAAAGTGTCGACAATGATGTCAGATACTGGTCTTAATCAGAACTTGCTTTTATTAAAACTTGGCAATGACTACAAGATACAAAACAATATTTTGGTCCATCAAAACCATAATCCGCTTAAAAATAAAAAGGCTACATTTTATGAGAATAGAGGTGCTCGGGGCACATTCAGTGAGAGAGGTTGGAGAGCCTCTAGGGATACACCCTGGAAAGCTAAGCAGCATATTAAGAGCCCGTTCCTCAGACTGCAAATGCTGTCGAATATGTAACTGTACACTCTTCTGTACAAGAGTCCTTCATTATTGAAATCTACTGACCACTTTCCCAGTTCAAAGACTTGTAACCTTTTCAGCTAAAGATAAAACAAAAAAAATAAAGGTGGATCATTTACTTTTTTAGTTCAACTGTAACAGGGCTGAAAAGAAGTAGACACAGTGCTCCTATGACAAGTTTTAATGTCATATATTTGCTTTTGACACACAGTAGAAGCGTTATTGGATGAACCCATAAAGGTATCAAGTATATACTACCTTGGATGCAGCCTGCCTCTACAGTGTGTGCACTGCAAATATACCCGGCGATAGGATTACATATAGATATTAACCGCTACTTTAAAAATGGTACAGGAGCACACAAGTAGTTGATGGCTACAAAATATAGAGGAGGACTTTTTTATGTCTGGGGAAAGAGAAAACACTAGTCTTTAACAATGAATATTACACAAAACAGGGGAAAGAAAAAAAAAAAAAAAAGACATAAGGGAAGTCTAAAAAATAAATGTACTTGATCCTTCAGATTATAACACAAGTCTAGCCCTCAAAGTATTCTCTGGTCTTTAAGATTTGTAACATCTGAGGACAGTATAAATAACTATTAGTGTGTCCTTATTCCAACTGTCAGTCATTTCCTAGAGGCCCCAAATCCAAAACAATCTACAGCAACTTCCTAAAGCCTCAAGAAGATGCCAGGACGTTGGTGATGAGGTACGCTCTGTTAAATACATCCAAAAGGTAGCTTGCTTTATGTGTTTCTAATCCCCAGGGCTTGTTCCAGCTCCTGGCGTCTTTGCTGCACCTGAAGGAAGGGGATGGGGAGAAAGGGTGAAAAGAAATGTATGGTCAGAAAATGCAGAAAATCATTTTTTTCTTAAATAATTTTATGTCAGTATTAAAAAGCTAAATAATCCTGAAATCTTTCAGTCTTCACGCAGCCTACAAGAGCCTGAGATTTCATGCTCTATACAGACTACTCAGCAGCCCACTCTATCACAGGCATAATTACAGTGACCGGTAGGATACACGTCTAGATACTGCGTGTACATATTAATTAAAATTTAGAAAAAAAAAATAAAAAAAAATAATAATATATATATATATATCACGAAAACAGTTGCAGCACTCAGGTAGTCAGGTGAAGAAACGTGTAAAACGTGTATTTATTGCCACATATTCCAGAGAACGATGTTTCGGCTCTCTCACAGAGCCATTTTCAAGTGAAAATGGCTCTGTGAGAGAGCCGAAACGTCGTCTGGAATATGTGACAATACACGTTTTACACATTTCTTCACCTGACTACCTGAGCGCTGCAACTTTTTTCGTGTTTTATATTGAAGTCAGCTTCCCTTGCCGGGAATCCATTTGTTGCTGGCACCCCGCTGAGAATTTGTGGAGTAAGTGCGGTGATTTTCTTATTTATATATATATATATATATATATATTTATATATATATTATATATATATATATATATATATATAATATATATATATAAGTATATATATATATATATATATATATATATATACACACATACACACACACACAACACGTAAGCTGCAATGAATGATGTATCTTGCGCTTCAGTCTAAGGGTATGTTCACACTGCATGTTGGATCTGTTTTTGGATCCGTTTTTAAATGCGTTTGGATCTTTGTTTCGGACCCTAAGCCTGCATTTAACAATGTGCAGTGTGATTACATTGCTTTCAGTGTAAAAAACACAAATCAGACGAGTGATCGCCGATGCGTGTTCACGTGCGTCTTTTGGATCCGTTCAAAGAATTGACATGTCCATGTCCATTCTTGATCCGTTTGACGCAGCAGACAGTGTATTTAAAACTGTAGGGCGAGTTCCTGCTGCAGCCAAAATGCATCCAAACACGCACCTGTGTGCTGGATGCGATTTACGCAGCCCTTTTGGATGTGTTTTTCAGATCCAATAACGGATCCATCACGCCGTGTGAACATGCCCTAAATGTTGTTAGCAGCAGCTCTGACAAGACGACTGCCCCCATTATCCCGTACAGGCGATTAGTATTATATTAAAAAAAAAATAAAAATCTACAGATTAGAGGGTGGAGGAAGGATTTGTGTTTCACTAACTATTCACGTTCATTTAAAAATCTGGAGCAACATACCTTGGAGTAGAAGTATCGGCACACAGCCTCCTGAGCCCAGGGCTGGAAGTAGAACTCAGCCCTGCGTTCTTCTTCTGGATTGCCCACAACATCAGTCATAGTCTAAAGTAGAAAAGTTGATGAGATCCCAAAGTTCAGACTGACCATAGTGTACATTACACATGACCCTCTGACCACTCACCTTGAGATCCCGGCACTGAGACTGCAGCCAATCATTGATGAATCCTTGAGGATCACGGGCAAAACTTAGCATAAATTCCCTCTGAATCTTCAGTTGATTGATTGTTTCAATGGTTTCATGGATCTAAGTGGTGGGATTAAAAAAAAAAAAAAAGAAAATGATGTTAGCTTCAGGGCTTAGCACTGGACAGACTACATGTGCCTATACATGCATAGAGCAATAGTTCACTGCATAAGGGAAGGATGTAAACGTGTTATCGGAAGTCTCTCCGTGACATTACCAGACCTAGAGAGTAACCTGACAATACAGTGCCATCAACCCGAGAGTCAGCGTTCTGAGAGAGTGCACAAATCTTACATGTGCAGCCAGCAGTCAGAGCGCCGCGCAGTCCAGCACGGAGGTTTCCATCATCTTACAGTGTTCAGTAATTGACCGCCTCAGGCTGCTTCTCTGAAACTACTGATGCAATGCAAAACTTCAATGGATGAATATTTAGACGATTACCCTTAAAGCTGACCTATCTGCTGTGTGCAGTCACATGTGAGAAGCCGGCCATAGACGTTGTATACCCATTAGCTCATGACAACTGTAGCGCCGTTTAATTTACAAGAAAATAAAGGGCGGAGTTAAAAAAAAAAAATAATTGATTAAAATTATAAAACTGACGGCAAACCTTGAGGGACCACTCCATCGGCATTACCAGGATGTAGATCCTCCTGAATTCAGTGGTATTGCTCTACTACATTCCAATGTCTATAGTCTGTTTAGAAAGAGGAAGATCTCTCCTTGAGGAGAGCACCGAACGAACGGCTTGTAGAGTTATGTATTGCCTTTTCGCTCTCCACTAAGCATCTGCACTGAGAAGGGACAAAAATCCCGAAACAGCGGTGTCTGCAGATGAAAAATATTGGCTTGGCTAATATCCTTTTTGCTTTCTCAAGACTCGGTGGGTCAAAATTGAGGATTTGTTTTATCCAACAGAGGGTGCTTTGGGCTTCTCAGCCCCTTTCCCATAATGCTTTATGACATAGTTGGTTTACAAATGCATGGAGAGCGCGATACCATGGACTCGGGATAAGGGCCAATGAAAAAAGAGGATGATTTTCCAGCACTAAGATAAGTGTATAAAATCCAGGCTTTATTTCATCTTTATTTAAAAAAAAAGAAAAAAAGTGGAAGTTGTAGGACTGATGCCCTCTGAACTGGAATGACCGTGATATCCACTCCAAATACATCACAATTACAACTGAAGGCTTCCTCCATCTTTTTATTTTAAATTTAGCTGTAATAAAGCTCAGATTTTATGTGCTTATTTTGGTGCTGGAAATACCCATCCTTTTCACTTGGTGTGGAGACCGTTCCTCAGCCCCGAGTCCCCTGGGTTTGTTTTTTTCCATGCACTATGGTCAGATTACCTTCCAAACTAATCACCCACTGTGCATTGAGGTTAGTTATATTATATTCCTTTTCAAGTGCCAATAGGCTAAAACTAGTAACGGCCCCAAGCCAGACCTCCGTTATACACTTGGGAGGAGTACCAGGTGTATAAGTGACA
Source organism: Phyllomedusa bahiana (assembly GCA_025379985.1). Classification (NCBI taxonomy): domain Eukaryota; kingdom Metazoa; phylum Chordata; class Amphibia; order Anura; family Hylidae; genus Phyllomedusa; species Phyllomedusa bahiana. Next base: position 92,536 of record JAODAL010005814.1, read on the forward strand.
AATGTCACTTTCAACAAATAGGTGAGGCATGGCATGAAAAGGGTTATCCAGCACATAAAAAGAATTGTTCAAGGGGGAGTGTTTGGAGTTCCATTTAGGGTATGTTCACACAGGCTAATTTCGGCGCGCATTTCGCCGCGTATTTGCGCTCTAATATGGGCGTGATGCGCAGCGAAATTACGGTAACCCATAGTTCTCAGAGAACTATAGTTTACGCCTCCTCCCCGCTCGTACAATACGATCGTATTGTACGCGCAGGGAGATAAGGGACATGTCAGTTACTTGCGGCGAATACACGCTGCGAGTAATGACTGTCAATGGGGCCGGCGGACTGGCGCTCCAACCTTCTCCAGCGAGCACACACGTATAAGCGCGACTCTCAAATCACCTGGCGTAATTGCGGCCGTACTGTACGCGCCGCAATTACGCCGTGTGAACATAGCCTTACCTACTAGTCTCACGCCACTGCTGCACTGGAGCTCCCAGGTGAGCAGCTCCTATTGACTTTGGGGTTCCTGTAAGCGAATGGAGTGTGAACCTCTCCCATGTGTGGGATGAGAACCCGAAAGTCAAGAGTCTTCAAGCTAAGATCCCAGAGGAACTCCAGAGTGGTGGCATTAACCCAAAAAAAAAAAAAAAAAAAACACAGCCACTAGAGGAACGGCTTTTTTTTTTATAGGCACTTGAGCAGAATATTCTTCTCTACAGCTTACAGGAGCAGTGTCCTCTTAACCCATTGGTGACGGCAATCTGAAATCTAGCCTGGCGTACGTCAGCCTATAGTAATCAGCTATATAATGATTGACATCAGTTGTGGCAGTTTAACTGGACGTTGATGACAACAAAAGCCATTAAAGCAGTTGAGTACTTTCGGCATTCTGGTGTGTTATCTGTCAAGTTTATCTTTGCTACATCTACATAACCCAATGCCAGGCTGCAGTAACCACCACTCTGGAGCAGACTAATAGACAGAACCGCTACCGAGCGCGCCTTTCTCCCAGCAACACTTCAGTGGCTTTGGATTGCTCTTTCAGCTAACGGGGCTGTATACGCCAATAACATTATGTTAGGGAATGGTTATTTAGGTAAAGCTCTACAGTCCATATTTTGCTCCAAAATGGAACTGTAATCATTTACAGCTTTACTGTCTACCAGGAATAGCTTAATGTAACAAGCGGAACGGACAGCAAAACCAAGGCGGCGGTAACACGCGGATAGATTAAAATGCACACCTGGGAGCAGTGTAAGCGCATGAACTCAAGCAGTACAAAATGCAAGGCTTCCAGAATACATGATGACTAGCAGAAAGCAGATACATACATATTAAAAACTGTACAAAACTATTCAATTAGTTGAGGTTGATCAACTGCAGCACACACACTAATAAAGCCTCTAAGGGAGACATTAAAATCCTCAAAACATTGGAAAGTATGAAGGAGGAATAATAGTGTTCCTTACTGATAATGGATATAGGATAGAACATCTGTTGCTTTTAATATAATGTAGTCAAGATGGAAGATAAGGGGCGAGGGCAAGGCCGGCGCGGGTGCTGCCTGGCGGGCGTTGCCCAGCGGGCAAGGCCCCAGCCTAATTGGCCAGGAAGCAAAACGTGGTTGTGGCTGTGATCCCTTGTTGCATGAAGGCATTGGCCAAAAATATGTTGCGTCCCTTGCCAATTAGGGTATGTAGCACCCCCAGACATGTTTAAGGTTGCTTTACCTTGTTATCTAGAGCTGCAATTTCTTGCTGGCTAGAAGTAGAGAGAAGGAAGGAATTCATCTGCGTTTTCAAAGTATCATCCACTTCAACATCGATATCATAACAAGCAGTCTTCTTCTGATCGTTAGGGTCCACACTAGGAACACAGTGCAACAGATTAAAAAGCCGGGGGGGCTAGAACCATACAGTCAGAAAAAAAATAAAGAATTTAAGTTTTCTTTTTTTTACCTAATGACATGATTGATTATAATGGGCTCCGGTGGCATGAGGAGAGCATGGAGTCTCTGAGGGAGCTCGGAAAACTTCATCCTCTGAGACTCAAAGATCTGTGGTGGGAAAATGATGCAACGGTGAGGTGGTTACAAAAGAAACCAAAAACTACAAAAGTCATTCAGATAGAGGGATGTTCTCACCTGCTGGAGGTACTTGTCACAGATTATAAACTCGCGTTCATGAGGGTCCTGAAGCTTATGAGTTTTGATATACTGCCAAAGAGCTTGGATGATGACCGGACGAGTCTGGGTGTGGATACCGAGAAGACGAGCCAAGCGGGGATCAAGCTTGAATTGGGGTGGCTAGAGAAATCCAAGGACGTTTTTAGAGGTAATGCGGGTACTTTTGGTAAACGACTACAAAATGTGCAGGTTCATACATACCTGATAATCTAGCATCAGTAACACAGTGCAGCGACCATTGACATCTCCAGGACGCTTCACCTGAAACCCGTCCGTCTCTTGTGTAGTCGGCGTTCTGTGCCACTGCAAGCAATGCCCAGGAGAAGACATTAAGGCGGTAAAAAATAACCATTACCAAGAAAGGAGAACATGTAAAAATTCACACAGTATCAAAAGGTCCACGTCACCAGTCATATACTATTGTCTCTATTCAATAGTCTGAGATAAGGAAGAACTCCTACCTAATTTAACAGATAACTAGTCATCTTTCAAGTATCCCTAATCAGTTGGACATTGACTTACAAGAAAGCTACCACCAACAGCTGACATATACAGGGGATAATTCATTGAGATCATTTGCACTGTGGTGGCTCCAACAATCATGTTTTAGGATTCTTCAATTTTACTAAATTTCGTTCCAAACTCTGGCAATGGCATTTATCAAACAACTTGGGGGAAATTCATACGCCGGCTTTATAAACTCTTAACCCCTTAAGCCGAACACCTGAAAAGTAGTTAATGACCAGAACATTTTTTTTTGTTTTTGCCTCCATGTGTTTCAACAGTTGTAACTTTATTTTTTCAATGGACGCAGTTGGATGAGGCCTCGTTTTATTCGAGACAAGTTGTACTTTATGGGGGAATAGTTTAAATTCGCTTATAAATAATTGCAGAATTTTTTTTTTACCTCATTCACATTTCACACCTAATAACTTGTTAGATTAATTCTACAGGTTATTACGGTCATGTGGATAACTAATATGTGTACGTTTTTTCTGTGTGTGTAATATATGCACAATTTTTTATTAAATATTTATTGTTATTTTATTTATTTTTTTTAAAACTTTTTTTTTTTTTTTTACATCACCTGAAGGGAGAACTGTTTTACATTTTTTTTTTTAACACTTAGTAATGTATTAGCATATTCATATATGCTAATACATTATAATCTGTGTCACTTTGACACAGGCAGTGATCTGGACAGCACACAGTGTGTCCTGGTCACCTATTCTGTTGTATAGACTCGCTTTACATAAAGCAGTGTGGGAATTCTGAAGCATCTTCAATGCTCCTACAAAGATTTTTATAAAAACAAAGACCTGTAACCCCTCCAGACCTGTCTGTTGTAGTAAATCCTTGTGTTCCCTGTGACATAATTCTGGAGCATCTTCTTGTAACTCCGTGTTGTGCTGTTCCTCTGTTAATCCTCCCAGAAATGTGTTACTGAATCAGTCAGGTGGGTGTTACCAATTGAAGGTGTGTCCTCAACAGTCTGACATTGTCCAATCAGTGCTGTCAGCCAATGGGCCTTGTGTGTGAAAAGGGTCTAGCAGTATAAGGCCTCGTTCACACGGCTTATTTTGCCGCGGATTGGCGCCGTACTGCGTGCCGGATTTGCGCTTCAGTACGGCGCCAATCCGCGGCAGCAATTACGGTAATCCACTGCTCTCATAGAGAACAGTGGAATCCGTCGCTCCTCCCCGCTCGGCGAATCCCCCGCGGGGGAGAAAGTGACATGCACATTATTTACGGCGCGTCTGCGGCGTAAACAATGCATTGTCTATGGGGCCGGGAGCAGCGCCCCCGCCCCTTATTCACGGCGGATTTCTGAGCTCAATACGGCTCACAAATCCGTCGGGAATAAGCCGTGTGAACACGGCCTTACGGTCAGAGCTCCGCTTTCATTTCATATACTGCTCTGGAAGAGATAACAGCCGAGCTCTGGTTACTCCGATCAGCAAAGACCGTTTTAGGGCATGTTCACACTGTTGATTGGGACACTTTTGCAGCGTCCAAATCGGCTTCATATTTTGCAGTTTTCAGATGAGCTTTTGATGAGGTTTGAGACTTGTTTTTCGATGCAGTTTGTATTCTGAAATTCAAATGTTGTGCCAGGGCAGTTTATGCCTCGGATCCGCATCCAAAAATGCACCACACTTTGAGGAGTTTTGGATGCCGTTTTGAAGCTCTCCATGGTTTCCTATGAGCATTTTACTTGCCAAAAACATCTTAAAGGGGTTTTCTCGCTACAAAGAACATATCTGTAATGATGGGGACAATAAAAATAAGCTATTGGTTTGTATTACCTAATTCACTTAGTATAGGAGATATGAGCTACTCTGTGTGTGTCTAGAGTTATTTCTGCAGCTAGTGTTCAGGCCAAGCACCTTTTTCTGAGATTATCTGCCTGACATTTCATTTAGCCCTGTTGGGACAATGCCCTTGTGCTGTGATTGGCTGTAAGCACTCTGTGCTTACTTCCCTCTGTGTAAATTGAAAGTGAAACTAGTTACCTCAGTTTTATATGCTGACTGTGTCTGTATAATAAAGGCTGTCTAAGCTTCTCTATGCTCCTCTCCCAGCTCTATGCGAAGGATCTGGGCAATTACTGAGTCTGTAGCTGCTAGATTCATTCTCTTCCCCTATATAACACAGCCTTATACAGTCTGTTCCCCTCTATCTCCCACCTGATAAGAGTGTGTGAGCAGAATGCATTTTTTACATGTTTCATCAGTTCAGGCTGTTTGTATAACTGCTTACAGCAATGCAGGTGTTCTGGTTACAAGGAGCATGACAGCTCTGCAGACATGAGAACCATAGCAGGAGGTCTGCAGAGCTATGACAAACACTCCCTTCCACAGCTCACACAGAATGATGACGTCACCACTCTTCAATGAGGGAACACACGCCTACGGGGAGGAGAGAGTCACCCCTGGTTTTGAAGCTGTAAGAGATTAACAGCTCAAGTCTGCGAAAGCCTGTGGTGAGAAAACCCCTTTAAGAATTGACATGTTACTTATTTTTCAGCGCCGAAAATAAGAGTAAAATATATGTCATATGAGCAATGATGCGGATTTACATAGGATTCAAAAGAAATGAACAGGAGGTGTTTTATAGTAAATTTTACACTGTTTTTGGGGCAGAATCTGTGCAAAACGGTGCCGAAAACAGCGTCAAAATCAACCATGTGAACATATCCTTACTGCTAGTTTTCACACAATGGGCTGTGTGTGTGCGCAGGGACACACCCTTTTAAAAACTGGAATGGTAACACCCATCTGACAGATTCAGTAAAACATTTCTAGGAGGAATAACAGAGGAGCCGCACAACCCAGAGTTATAAGAGCAGAGGCTCCAGAATTGTTATTTGACAGGGAACACAAGCATTTACTAACACAGACCTGTCAGGAGGGGTCACAGATCCTCTGATCTATCACACAGTGAGGGGCACTCTGGATAATACCCATGACCACCACCTCATGCGGCTTAGTCTCCTGCTTTGAAAAACCCCTTCCTTTGTTACTTATGTCTGTCCAGATAGAGCAATCCCAAACAGTACAGCTTTCTCATAAGGCAAGTCTAGCAGCTTTATAGTGGAATAATAAAACAAAAACAGGTGTTTTGTGGTGATCGAGCTGTCGTCATATCCAGTGCCCTGACCCTGAATGGCTCCACAGAACGCTGGTCATATTACATAACTTGAGATCTCGGCACCGAGCCAAGAGGCAAAACTGGAACGCTCTGTAGGCCCAGGACAGGAGCAGCATAAAAACACAATGCAAGCAAACTATTCTTAAAGGGGCAGCATGGTTTGCTGAAAATACCCCTTGGCAATCGATATCAGTTATGTAAACACTGCACAACAAGTCACTGCAGGTGACCTACAACACCTGCATCAAATCCACAAAAAAGGCAACTTCACTATTTTTTTTTTTTTACACTTTTTCCAAAACTAGTGGTTGTGAGGCTGCTCCACTAACAGGACTCCGAAAAATAGACCTGGATGTCAAGAAACCTGTGCACAAGACCTGGTACACATCCGTGCTGGAGGTCTCGTTCTGAAACTGTCACATTGGTGGAACTGGACCCATTTTTCAATTACACCAAATGGATCCCACTGTCTCCAATGGGGTCCACCGGTTTTCCAACGTGATGTCTACTGTGTTAAAAAAAAATAAATAAATAAAATAAGCATGCTGAGCTAGAACCTTCAAGACAATTGTGAAAAGTAACTCAAGCAAATTTTCCATGTGTTTTTTATTTTTATATTTTTTTTACAAATTTGCACATGAAAAACAAAATACACATCCATTTGGTGTATACTTCTTAGGGACCATTTATTTCAAAGAAAGAAAAATTTACATGCACCAAACTCCTCAATAAGTGACAAGTACTTCTGATTGTTTAGGGCCTCATGTACATCAAAACACCAATGGGGCACGTTTACTATGACAACTGCACCAGAAATCTGACATACCTGCATACATACCATATATCAGGGGTCCCCAACGGCCAGGCCGCGGCTCATGCTCTGCTGGTCCGCAGCCCCGGTCTACACATGATGCCGGCCGCCCATTGACTTCACTCCAGGCGGTCAGCATCTACTCTGCGCGGCCGCTGTAATCCGGCTGCACAGAGTTAGCAGCTGCACACAGACTGTGCAGCTGCTCCACTAGAAAGAAAGCAGGGGCGGTTCATTACCGTCCCTGCTTTCCCAATGGTTGTAGATACGGCGCTCACTGAGCGCTGCATCTACACATCGGCGGCGCAGGGGTGTGATGCAGCAGTGTCGTCACACCTCCTGTGCCGCTGGGTCTCGTTGGACATCGGCTCCTGGAGGCAGCAGCTCAGCAGGGGATTGGGAAAGGTGAGTAACTATCTTTTTTTTAACTAGCCTATTTACAGGGGGCAATAATTGTGCAATAATTTGATCAGAATCCTTTGATTTAATCACATGTAATTTTGTAGATGTCTATGGCGGGGTCATATTGTATGTTTGGGGTGTAGAGTTAATGCCCCCCTAATGGTCAAAACAAGTCATTACACCAATTATGGAACTGTAGTTCTGCATCTTGCTTGATATTTGCCGTGGTTAAAAAATGATATGTTCCTCCGTGCTTTAGAGAGTCCGCCATCCCTCATCACCATTCCGGCCCCAGTGTATTTCACCATGTGAATTCTTAGCCGCAATCACTTTTGATGCGAGTCATCTTTATTCTAGCTTTTTGCACATCACAGGTAATGGACACAATTAGCCTGATCTATTGCAGAGCGACCCATAAAGGCGTCAGAGGCGCCCCTTCCTCTCCTCTATACCAGATCCACCAGTAGCTTCTGCTATAAAACAATTTCCTCCATCAAAGGTGCACACCGCACTGCTGCCTGCCCCCGTGAGCGCGGCCCCATTCACATCACACCCCGCTGCCTGCCCCCCGTGAGCGCGGCCCCATTCACATCACACCCCGCTGCCTGCCCCCGTGAGCGCTCCCCCATTCACATCACACCCCGCTGCCTGCCCCCGTGAGCGCGGCCCCATTCACATCGCACCCCGCTGCCTGCCCCCGTGAGCGCGGCCCCATTCACATCGCACCCCGCTGCCTGCCCCCGTGAGCGCGGCCCCATTCACATCACACCCCGCTGCCTGCCCCCGTGAGCGCGGCCCATTGACATCTCCCCCCGCTGCCTGCCGCCCGTGAGCGCGGCCCCATTCACATCACACCCCGCTGCCTGCCCCCGTGAGCGCGGCCCCATTTTCATCACACCCTGCTGCCAGCCCCGTGAGCGGGGCCCCATTCACATCACACCCTGCTGCCTGCCCCCGTGAGCGGGGCCCCATTCACATCACACCCCGCTGCCTGCCCCCGTGAGCGCGGCCCCATTCACATCGCACCCCGCTGCCTGCCCCCGTGAGCGCGGCCCCATTCACATCACACACTGCTGCCTGCTCTAATCGCCCACAGATCAAGATGGAGTGTAAGGGTATGTACACACAGCGTATTGCGACTCATACTGTATGCGCCACAATACGCCAGGTGTTTTACAAATAGGCGCTGGCCAGCGCTGACAGGCGGCTCTCATTGACTCACTTTCCCTGGCGCGTAAGCATATCAATTCTTTTCTCGGCATATATTGTATGCCGGGAAAAGTTATCATAGCACTTAATGAGTAGCTAGCTACTCCCCAGAACGGGACCCATTGCAATGGAGGCGATTGCGGTGGCCACTCATCTGGCTGTTGATTAGTTTAGATAACGGAGGTGCAATTTGATGCTCCGTGTGGAGAAGCATGTTAAATACCATGTAACAGAACTCGGCAAAAGTGGATTTGTACTTTAAGTCCTTCACGCATTTGGACGTTACTGAAAGTCCAAATGGTGTGAAAGGTGTATGAAGCGGGCTCACGCTGTTCACTACCGCCAGCAACCACCGCTAACAGCAGGGAATGGAGTTTGCTCCGATTCCTGCTGTTAACATTTGAGATGGCGAAACGATCACAGCATCTCAATGAATGAGGAACAGTGCCTACCAGTGGCCATGGCAGCCGGATTCTGTAGCTGCCATGTATGTACACGTATTACACCCTGTCATAGGCAAAGTGTAATAGGTAACGACTGAAAAGCCTATATACGACAGAATAGTACTGCTGTATATAGGACAAGCGATGCCCCCTAGTGGTCAAGTGCCCTGGTAGTGTTAAAGTAAAAAAAAAAAAAAAAAATATATATATATATACATACATACATACATACATACATACATACATATATAATATATATATATTATATATTGAAATCACCTCCTTTTGCTATTTTACCCAAAAAAGTTGCACATAATGGGTATCGCTGTGTTCGTAAAAGTCCGATTAAAATAGTTCACGCATCCCATAAGTAGAATATTGCTGAAAAAATTCCGAACGCCGAAATTGTGTTTTTCTTTTTTCCTTCATTTTATATTCTTCAAAAATTGGAATAAAAAGTGACCGAAGAAATGGTATTTATCTCAAAATGGTACCATTAAAAACTACACTTCAGCCCGCAAAACATGACCACTCACTATAGCCCATGTGGAGAAACAAAAAATTTTTTATTGGTCACAAATATTTTTGTACAAAAACAAAGTTTTTTTTTATTTTCTTTGAGATTACTGAAACCTCTACAAATTTGGTTTCACTGGAATAGTTATCGACCTACAGAATTCAGATAACACCATTTATACTGAAAAGTGGACTCCATAAAAACTAAACCCCTGAAAAAATGACAATTACCTTTTTCATTTTCCAATACAATTGGAAGTTTCCCAGTAAATTATAAATTATAGTCAATGGCACCATTAAAAATGATATCTTGTTCTGCAAAAAACAAGCCCTATGAAAAAATAGTAATCGGGGAATCCTTAAAATCCTTTTTATTTATTGAAAAACCTTATTAAAAAGCACAAAGCAAGGTGGTAGCTTATGATAAGAGAGATGGAAGGTCCTGCGAACTGGTTTACGCGTTTCAAGTCCAATTGCGGAGCAGGTGAGTGACAAACGGTAAAACACACGCCAATACTTCAGGTGCCACCAAGCACTTTGTGGAAATACATAGGGGAAGCTTACATACTTTCCGTTTTTTTGGCATGGAAAGGGTTAAGTCACCAATGAGAGGAGGAGATTGGAGGTATGCGGTATTAGGCCTCATTCACACGGCTTATTCTGGGACGGATTGGAGCCGTACTGCGCGCCGTATTTGCGCTTCAGTACGGCTCCAATCCGTCCCAGTAACTACGGTAATCCATAGTTCTCATAGAGAACTATGGATTCCGTCGCTCCTCCCCGCTCGGCGAATCCACCGCGGGGGGAGAAAGTGAATTATCTACGGCGCATACACGCCGTAAATAATGCATGGTCTATGGGGCCGGTGGGCAGCTCCCCCGCCGCGCCCCTTATTCAAGCCGTATTGCGGGCGAGATCCGTCCTGCAATTACGGCTTGAATAAGCTGTGTGAAACGGGCCTTAGGCCATGTTCACACGGCTTAAAATGGGCCATATTTCGGTCCGTAATTACGCGCCAGAGTGCGCAAATTACGTGCTGAAAACGGCCCAGTCATTACGGTAATTCACAGTTCTCATAGAGAACTATGGATTACGTCTGCTCTCCCTGCTCGGCGAAGCCGCCGCGGGGGGAGATAATTGACATGTCACTTTCTAACAAACCACAAAACAAAACACAAAGTACAGCACTCACCTCAGTCCCTCGCCACTCCGCCTCCTGGCCGCTCTATCTTCTTGATGACACGCACTGCCTGTGCCGGAAACTGCGGCCGCCCGGAGTCCACTGCGGAGCAGGGAGCGCTCGCTCTCTGCACCGCAGTGGTATCTCTTCACTTGTGTGCGCTCTATGTGGACTTGCCAACAGTGCCCGGAGGCTGTCGATTGTACTCGGCAATCAGCTATATGCGCTCCCTGAGGAGCCGTATATAGCTGATTTGTCCCTGCCAGCGTTCAGGCCATCGCAGCGCCCGAGTGCCGACAGGGACTCGAGTATAAGTAGACGTCGGACTTTTCAGCACATTTTTTGTGCAGAAAAACTCGGCTTATACGGTAATTGATCTTATGTATTTTTATTACTAGTACCATCTATACATATATATTTGTTATAAGGCTAGGTTCACACGGCTTAATTGCGGGGCGTAATTTCGCCCCACAATTACGCCGTGTGGCCGGGGCGGGAGGCGGGGAGTGAGCGGGGGGCCGGCACTTCGCCGGCCCATAGAGAATCACTGCCAGCGGCGCGTATACGCTTCACCGGGCGGGGAGAGGAGACGTAATCCATAGTTCTCTATGAGAACTGTGAATTACCGTAATGAATGGGCCGTTTTCAGCACGTAATTTGCCCACTCTGGCGCGTAATTACAGACCGAAATACGGCCCATTTTAAGCCGTGTGAACATAGCCTAAGTGTCATATCATTATGTTGTTCTTTTTTCATTATACAGGTTTATAGTATACTGATTGCATTTCTAGCTTTTGATATATTTGGTCTTATCACCGCCACAGGTATGGTTTAGCTGTGATCAAGAGTCCTCCTCGGATTTGAAACATGTAAGCCCGAACGTGGGACCTTCCATCTGTCTCTATCATGAGTACCACCTTGCTTTGTGCGTTTTAATAAGGTTTTTTAGTAAAGGAGAAGGATTTTAAAGATTCCCGGATTCCTAATATTTTTTCATATTCAAGATATTGATGCGGGTTGCTGCCGACAGCCAGGATTCCTGTAGCTTTCCCATTAGGGTATGTTCACACGGGCAAATTTCGGCGCGCATTTCGAAATTACGGTAATCCACAGTTCTCAAAGAGAACTATGGATTACGCCTCCTCTACCCGCTCGTAGAATACGTATTGTACGCGCAGGGAGATAAGTGACATGTCAATTACGCCGCGAGTAATGCATGTCAATGGGGCCGGCGGTTTGCATGAGTACGCGCTGATCAGCGCGACTCCCAAATTGCCCAGAGTAATTGCAGCCGTACTGTACGTGCCGCAATTACGCCGTGTGAACATAGCCTTATAGTGGATGAAGTGGACAAAGCTCAGCATGGTGAGCAAATACTTTTTTCTTGTATTTTATTTCCTTCTCATTGATTAGTTTTAAACAAGTAGCCAAAAGGTAAACTGCTGTTCCAATTTTGCTTCATTTGCGACTTAAAGGGGATGTATCGCTTCCTTACTTCGGCTGAGTCACACTTCTCTTAGCTTCCCAGCTCTGTGAATGCAGGGGCGTTTCTTCCCCTCCCAGCTGGGTGACATCATCCCCCCTTCACTGCTGGCCTGAGACTCCCTCCCCCACCCCCCGCCCCTCTGTCCACATATCACTGTGTCTCTCCCTATCAGTCTTATTTTATAAGAGCTGTAAAACATACCACAGGCTGCATTCAATCTAATCTGAGCACTGATCTCTCACAGCTGGAGATGTATTACAGCTTTCTAAGAACGGCACAGATCTGCATGTATGCAGGAGAGTTAGGCACAGGGTCAAAACTGTCATGTTTTCTCATTGTACAATCTGCTGCAGTCTGTTTCTGCTAGGTGTGGAAACAGAAAATGCTACGGCCCCTAACTCTGAGTCAGAGACACAGCTCCGTGAATCCCAGGGCTGTACAGAATGTAAATGACCCTCTCAGCTAGTGAATTGCAAGGAGGAGGGATCAGGAGGGATTAGACCCACACTGGATATCAGTGTAAATAAAAACACAAGATAAGGGACACTGTGAGAACAAGACCGCTTTGCTAATGACATCCAATTGCAAAGTTGCTTGTTTTCACTGTCCCCTTATTCTGAAGTCCATTTAATGAAACGATAACACCCCTTTAAAGCAGTTTTGCTTGTTCACACAATCTTCTCTAGCTACCGACTGTCTCTCTATTCTAGCAGCGCCTGGGCTGGTGACCTCCCTCCTTACTGTGTCTTATCAGCAAAACGGAGCTTGCTTCTCACGCTCTGATCATCTCTTTCTACTAAGAAAAAACTTAGACTTACTGACCTGGGAGTAGGTTTGTGCCATCCTGTCAGGTCTGCAGAGCACTTTTATGTGTAACGTCATGAAAGATAAAGAGTCCCTCATCAGTTAAAGGGGTTGTCTCAGTACAAGGACTGATTTTTATGTTAATGATCTTGCAAAAACAAGTCACTTTGCAATACGTTTCTATTAACAGTGTCCTACCTATTCCTAGATATCCCCTCTTGTATGGGCTGCATCAGCTTCAGACCTGTTTGTTCTCTCTTGATAGGCTGCCAGCACTGGTTGCTACAGCTACAGACCTGTTTGATCTCTCCTGATAGGCTGCCAGCACTGGTCACTATAGCTACAGACCTAGTGCCAGTAGAAGTCATTAAAGCCAGTAAACACATCACGGAATTCAAAAATAACACAGATAAGACAGGACTGAGATAAGATGAATCAAGGTAGTGAGACAACCCCTTTAACAGTTTTGGCAGCATGTAAGTTTTACCCCCTCATAACAAATAAAGCTCTGCTAGCTCACACCTATATCCAGATACCCTGTAACAGGCTCAGCTAGGAATAGAAGCCAGCAGACCTTAAATGTCAGTCACTGCTGTAGACGTGCCCACAGTCTGCACAGAAAATGCATAAAATTCACATGTATATTAGAGCCACCAACAATCAACCTTGTTCTCCATCTAAAGCACCAGTGTGCAAGATTCTCGCTTAAAGGGGTTTTGCCAAGAAGTGAGTTCCTTACCTCTTATCTGCTCAGGAGAGATTAAGTCAGCATGCAGAGTCACGGGGGAGAGAGAGGGGTGGTGAGCAGAGAGCCTGGGAGTAGGTAGAGTCTGCAATGTTTACTCAAATAATTATATTACAACCAGTGGATTCTCTATACAAAAGACAAGCTCATTCACTGCTTTTTCTCCCCAGTCCCTTGCAAGCTCCATTTTCCTTGTCATCAGATAAGAAGTGCAGACAATGCAAGCCGGGCCAGATCAGCTCCTGTCAGTATCCTGGTCGTGTCTAATGCAAACTGTCCGGAAACTAAGGGCATCTTAGTTAGGCTGTAGATCTCACAGGCTTCACTTTTTTTAATGACATATTTAGAAAAGTAATTAAATACCCATTTTGGAGGATCCCACGTCAACATTACATCGTGGCAAAACCCCTTTAAAGAGAACCTGTCACATAGGTTATGCCCCCCTTGCTGAGGGCAGCACAAGCTAATGTCAGACCTGCTGTTTCCAGCACTGTGTCCCTTATTCTGTAAGATGCTGCAGTTTTCGAGTATTTAATGCTCAAATCTGCAGTTTTCAGCCAGAAAAGAGTCATAAAGAGATTCTGTTTTTTCAAACCCCGCCCACCTGAGGCTAGCCCCGCCCACCTCAACTGATAAACCTATTACTTTGAATAGGTAGAAACATGTGAATAACTGTCGGTGGGTGGAGCTAGCCTTTGGTGGGCGTGGCCAACACCTGCTCATGAATAAGATTTGAGGAGTAAATGCTCTAAAACTCCAGCATCTTACAGAATAAGGGACACAGCGCTGGAAACAGCAGGCCTGACACTAGCTTGTGCTGTCCTCAACAAGGGGGGCATAAGCTATGCGACGGGTTCTCTTTAAGGCAGAACTCAATTCGAACATACCTCCACTAGATGATTATCTGGTCCGTACAGGTCCTTGTCTAATTCGATAACCAGAGACTTGAAAAAGGATGAAAACTTTCTCTTTTGTTTGGTAGCATCATATTTGGACAAAGCAGCCTGCAATACAAAGTCATGCAATATTTTAACAGATTGTACATAAAGAAATGTGTATTGGTTAATGACAAGTCAGGTTATGCGATGACAGGAAAACAATGACCCTTTACCAGTAGCAATGGTTCAAGGTCATTTGTAAGGTAAGATCATAGGCAACAAAATAAGTAGATGTCCGGATTGGCTTTCACCAATATTGAAATATCTCGATTTACTGTTTCTTAAAGGTTTGTTCCATTTTTAAGAAAGGAAAACAAAAAAAAAAACCCAAAAAAACAAAAACCACAACCTAACACCTCCATTCCAGCGCTATCGCCACTCTCACCCCCAATGACATCACAGGTATTGCTCACATGATCCTGCAGATATTTACATGTTGCAACAGTCTTTACCTGATTATCAGGCAGGTGATTGGCTGCAGTATCATGTCAGCACTGATCACAACATCATGGGCTGGTGCACCAAGACCACTGGTGGTGCAGCAATGGATCAGCTTTAAACCCCTTAAAGGGGTTGTCTCACTACAAGGATTGCTTTTCATGTTAAAGATCTTGCAAAAACAAGTCACTTTGCAATATATGTCCATTGACAGTGTTCTACCTATTCCGAGATATCCCCTCCTGTATGGGCTGCAGCAGCTCCTTAGGTCACTATAGCTACAGACCTGTTTGATCTATCCTGATAGGCTGCCAGCACTGGTCACTATAGCTACAGACCTGGTTTCTACTGCAGACTAGTGGAAGTCAGTACCCAAGCCCCTGAATTAAATGTTAAACCAACAAAACAGGACTGAGGTAATATGAATCAATGTAGTGAGACAACCCCTTTAAGGACCTTGCGTTTTTTTTTGTTTTTTTTTTGGGTGACACGTTCGTTTTTCCGTCCTCGGCTTCCCGGAGCCATAACTTTTTTATTTTTCCACCTACATAGACCTGAGGGCTTTTATTTTGCGGGACAAGATGTACTTTCTAATGGTGTTATTCACTTACTATAGAATATACTGGGAAACTGCAAAAAAATACCAAGAGGGACAAATTGTGAAAAAAAATAAATAAAAAAAAAATTACTTGCGCCATGTTTTGCGGGCTTTTCGCTTTTACGGCGTTAAATATAATGGTAAATATGTGTTCTCTATATTCTACAGGTTGATACGCATCCGCCAATACCAAACATGTAGGGTTTCCGTTATGTTTTGCTACCATAAAAAAAATTCCAAACATTTTCTTTTTTGAAATTTGCACCGCGGCGCCATTTTGTGCGACCAATAACTTTTTTGAACCAACACCTACGGACGTCAGTGATGGTGCTTTTTTTGCGGGCTGAAGTGCAATTTATATCACTAGCAGTTTGGAAAGCATGCGACTATTTTGATCACTTTTATTCCAATTTTTATGGGATGTGAAATGACCAAAAAACGCAATTTTGGCATTTGTAATTTTTTTTTCTTCTACGGTGTTGAGCGTACGGGATAAATGATGCTATATTTTTTTATAGATCGGACTTTTTGGACGCGGCAATGTCAAATATGTGTAACTATATTTTATTTTTATTTGTAAAATCGCAAAAGGGGGGTGATTTTAACTTTTAATATATATATATATATATATATATATATATATATATATATACACAATATACAATATATAATATATATATATATATTATATATATATATTTTTTTTTTTTTTTTTTTTTTACACACTTTAAAACTTAATTTTTTTTTACTTTAACATTGAGTCCCACTAGGGCACTTCACCACTAGACAATGCATTAGGTTGTACCATGATGGCGGTTTCCCCACTTCCTGCCTGGGGCCGGAAGTGGGGCAAACAAAAACATGTCAGTGATGGAACCTTCACAAGGCTTCCTGCTGCCATGGTAGCCGATTGGGACGCCGCAATCTCACTGCTGATGTCCCAATCGGAGTGAAGAATGGTGTGCGGCACCGGTTTTTATTCATTTAGACGCTGCGGCCATCTTCGCCGTGGCATCTAAGGGGTTAAACAGCGCTTTAACTGCTAGGTGTTAGCGGCTAATTGCAGCTATGTGGCGGGATCACAGAGCGATCCGCCTGCAAAGCTCCTTAGCGACCCTGGGACGTACTCTTACGTCCAGGGTCATTAACGCGTTAAAGGGTAATTCTTGGTCTTATTTTATAACCTCCCCAACTTCATTTTGTACAAATGGAAAACCCTTTCAACCTCCTTACAGACATACTGGTGCTGGTAAGGTCCTACGTAGCTCCTATTCAGCAAGTCCGCTACATAAATTGTGTGGCTGTTATTGGTGAATTGCAGCTGACACCCGCCAGTAATAGTAGGGAACAAAGCCGGCTCCGGCCCCTGCAGCTTAACCCTTTAGACACCACAGCATCTAAATGAATGAGAAATTGTGCTGCGCATCCCCGCTGTGAGACCACAAGGTGCCTTGTGAAGGCTTCCATTGTCACCATGACAAGGTGCCGATTGGTTAGTATAGCCGCTGGAAGCTTTGTGAAGACTTCCATCGCTGCCATGTCTGCGAATATAACACTTCCTGCCCCAGCAATAAGGAAGTGCTAGAACCACCATCTTTGTACACCTTTTTGCATTGTTTATACTTCGGTATCGCCGCATCCGTAAAGGGAATGTGTCATCAAAAATGACTGATTGTTTAACTCACATTTTTATTTCAACACATTTTTTAAAGACTTTGTTATTTTTTTTTTTATTTTCAATATCACTTTCAATATTTTTTTTAATAATTTTTAATTCCTGCAGTTTTCACTTTGGCCAATATGCCCAATAATCGTCTGACACTTCCAGTTCTGTATAGAAAGATTCTCAGTTGTCTGCTCACTACCAGCACAAAGAGGGTCAAACTAAGAGGAGACACCAGTGTGAATAGATAACACAGGATCCACCAGTCACAAGAGGAGATAGTCACAGTTCACCCTTTCACCTCCCTGCACAGTGATTTCTTCCCAGGTCACAGAGCAGGACTAGAAAACTTCTATAGAAGTCAGTGGGACTGAGTCAGTCTTAAGTCTCCTATGTACATGAAGCTATGGTAAAGCATCTCTCTGACTGCTGTTAAAGCAGTGCAACCAAGGCCGAGTGGCCAAAGTGAAAACTTAATTATTCAAAAATATTAAAAGTGATATGAAAAAAAAAAAAACCCAACCAAAAATTCCTTAAAAAAAAAAAATAAAAAAAAAAAAGTGTTTAACATAAAAATGGGACTTAAACAAGGACTCATTTTTGAGGACACATTCCCTTTAAAACGTCCAATTAAAATATAACATTTATCACGTACACTGAACACCGAAGACATGAAAAAGTTCTAAAACGCCAAAATTGTGGGGTTTTTTGGTCATTTTACATTCCCTAAAAATGGGACTAAGAGTGATCAAAAGAGTCACATCTATCCCAAAATGATACCAATAAAAAGTACACTTCAGCCCGCAAAAAATGCAAACACATAGGTGGATGAGCAAAAATTTACCGGACACAGAAAATGGCGCTGCAGAGCAAATTTTGAAAAACGCTACATATTTATTATTGCCGGAATTGTATCAACCTGCAGAATACAGATAACACATCATTTAGGGTATGGTCACACAGTGTGTTGGAAAAGATTTTGGATCCGTTTTTAGATGTGTGTTTGGATCCGTGTTCCAGACCCTAAACGAACACAAACCCGCATCTAACAATGTGCAGCGGGATTTATTTAATGTAAAACACACATCTGTGTCCAGACGAATGATCGCGATGCGCGTGTACTAGCGGCTCTCTGCTGAGTCCTTTTTTCTATCCGTTCAACGAATTGTCATGTCAGTTCTTGATCCGAAAGACTTCTTTATTACTATTGAATGTTCCTGCTGCAGCAAAAAATGCATCTGGGTGTTGGATGCGTTTTAAACATCACTATTGAATGTTTTTGTCGTTTACAAAATCGGATGCTACACGCTGTGTGAATCCTTACACCGAAGAGTGAACTCTGTAAAAGCAAAACGCCTGTAAACATAGCACAAGTATGCTTTTTTTTTTTTTTCACATTCGCCCCACTAAGAATTTTTCTTCTGTTTTCCAGTGTATTCTATGCTGCGGTGAATGACACCATTAGAAAGAACAGCTTGCCCTGCAAAATAAAAGCCCTCATGTTTATGTAGATAAAAAAAAAAAAAATTATATATAAAATATATATATATATATATATATATATATATATATATATATATGGCAGCACTCTATAGAAAATACTATTTTGAAATAAATGGGTGCCAGCGATTATATGACCAGAGCCTCCAGTCCCATGAATATCCAAAGAAGATCGCAGCACTCCAAAATGGCAAAAAAAATGAACAAAACTTTATTCCAACATGTCCAGTGACGATGTTTCGGCTCTTGAAAAAGGCTTTGGAGCCGAAAAGTCGTCACTGGACATGTTGGAATAAAGTTATGTTCATTTTTTTGCCATTTTGGAGTGCTGCGATCTTCTTTGGAGATATATATATATATATATAAAAATTTTTAATCTACATAAACATGAGGGCTTTTATTTTGCAGGACAAGATATACTTTCTGATGGTGTCACTCACCGCACCATAGAATATACTGGAAAACAGAAGAAAAATTCTTAGTGGGGCGAATGTGAAAATATATTATATATATATATATATACACACACATATACACACACATACTCTTGGAAGACGGAGCGAAAAATCATAGAGCCATATTATGACCAGCTGTTAGGAAGGGGTTAGAGGTATAAAAGAAAACCCCAGCACTGAGCCCCTCACTTTATAGACACTTAAAGGGGTTGTCTCACTACATTGATTCATCTTACCTCAGTCCTGTTTTCTTGGTTTCATTTTGAATTCAGTGGCGTGTTTACTGGTTTCTACTAGGCTGCAGTAGAAGCCAGGTCTGTAGCTATAGCAACCAGTGCTGGCAGCCTATCAGGAGAGATCAAACAGGTCTGTAGCTATAGCAACCAGTGCTGGCAGCCTATCAGGAGAGATCAAACAGGTCTGTAGCTATAGCCGCCTGAGGAGCTGATGCAGCCCATACAAGAGTGGATATCTAGGAATAGGTAGGACACAAGTAATGGACACATATTGCAAAGTGACTTGTTTTGCAAGATCTTAAACATAAAAAGCAATCCTTGTAGTGAGACAACGCCTTTAAGGCCTATCTTTGGGAGGTTTGAGTTTTTTTAACCATTTTATCACGTCGCCCAAAAATTAGACAACTAAAATAAACGCGTTACACTTACATCCTCAAGGAGACGGCCTTCGACGCGCAGCTCCCAAGACGCCACAGTCCCTTCACCATCCTCTGCGTCAGATTTTGCTGGGTTAAAGGTGTTAGAAATAAAGATCCGAAGTTTTCGTTTTTGCTATGAAAAAGAAAAAATGTATTAAACTGTACAGAAAACTGCAAGCGAATCCTTTTAAACGGCTATTAAAATGCAGAATACCTTGATCGGCCTTTTCAAGGCTTCCTGAATATCAAGCCGTTTCCTCATAATAGTCTGATCCAACTTCCTCTCGAAAGCCAATAAATCCATGTAAGCCTGAGATTCAGGTACCAACTCCCGAATCTAAAGAAAGGACAACAGGGGAAATTCAGCACTCGTCGTGGTCAGGGATCCATCAGAGCTCCAGCTGCCTGGCCATACTCACCCTCTGAGGTAGAATCTTGTCAGCCATCTTCTTCTTCTTAGCACTTCAAAATGGAAATAGAAACGAGATCAGTAAAGAACATGACTCCCCCTAAAGCACAAGGTACGGTCATTCACAGCTCATAAGAACAGCTACAGGGACAACCTTTGAGGGGCAAAGAGATAAAACTGCTCCTCTGGACACGCAGTTACGTTCATGTGAACTGATGCTTTACAACTACAGGGCAAACCATGGCTAACCTCTCCTACATGCTTAAAAGGGTGTTGCCAAGACGTGAGTTCCTTACCAGTTACCTGATCAGGAGACCAAATTAACTCAGCATGCTGAGTGACAGGGGAGAAGGAGGGGGTCTGAAAAGGACAAACAGTGCCCGGGAGCTTTCTACAATGTTTACACAAATAATTATATTAGAACCAGTGGATTCTCTATACAAAAGACAGGATATTTCTCCACAGTCCCTTGCTAGCTCCTTCATGTTCCCTGTCATCAGATAAGAAGTGCAGACAGCAAGCCCAGCCAGATCACTCCTGGTTGTGTCTAATGTAAACTGTCAGGTAACTAAGGGCACGCAAGTCAGGCTGTAGCTCTCAGAGGCTTCACTTTTTGTAATCACATATATTTAGAAAATTGATTAAATACCCATTTTGGAGGATCCCACGTTAACATTACATCGTGGCAAAACCCCTTTAAACGGTTAAATTTACCAACTGCATGTTAACGTCAGTAAAAAAAAGATCTAATTTTCAGGACTTCAAACAGGAAACAGCCACACCCCAAAATAAGGTATATTAGAAAAATATTAAAAAATATAAAGGTTGAGACATTTCAGTTTAAAGAGGATTTCCCGCCGGTCATTTACGGCGTATCAATAGAATTTGCCATAAACGTCTGATCTTGAGAATGGGCCCCTCAAAGTCTCCATGCAGAGGGGAAAGGTGGCTGAACTCTGTTCATGTCAATGGGCGTTCTGGGTACAACACAGCCACTTTCGGAGGCCTGTTCTCAAGATAGATGTTCGACCCACCTGCACCTGTACCACATATACGGCATATCCCAGCAATAAGCCATAAACGTCTGAGATGAGAGAACCCAAATGAAAAAAGTTACGGCTGAAAGATCACAAATTAGATAGTGCCATCAATTAAATTTGACCCCAAAAATCAGCTCCTCGATGTACATAAATTTCTAGTTTGTTTCTCCGACTTTGAATCTGTGAGCGCTAATAACTGTCCAGCAAACCTCACGGCCATACTTTTCCCAGGCCTGAGAGAAGCAACTTATCAGCAAGACCTGATAAGTGTGACATCCTTATCACCAACCAGTGCAGAAAAAGATTAACCCATTATCCTTTCATGTATTCCTAGTCATTGTCCTGTTGGTTTAGTCTAATCTTTACCTAGGCCTGTCTAGAGTAAAAGTGATTAGGTCTACTATCTGTAATGAGACTATATACAGTCATATGAAAAAGTTTGGGCACCCCTATTAATCTTAATCATTTTTAGTTCTAAATATTTGGGTGTTTGCAACAGCCATTTCAATTTGATATATCTAATAACTGATGGACACAGTAATATTTCCGGATTGAAATGAGGTTTATTGTACTAACACAAAATGTGCAATATGCATTAAACCAAATTTTGACTGGTGTAAAAATTTGGGTACCCTTATCATTTTATTGATTTGAATACTCTTACTAGTTTTTACTGACTTTCTGAAGCACAACATTGGTTTTGTAACCTCACTGAACTTCATAGCCAGGTGTATCCAATGATGAGAAAAGGTATTTAAGGTGGCCAATTGCAAGTTGTTCCCCTTTATTTGAATCTCCTGTGAAAAAGTGGCTCATGGGCTCCTCAAAAAACTCTCAAATGATCTGAAAAAAAGATTGCTCAACATAGTTGTTCAGGGGAAGGATACAAAAAGTTGTCTCAGAGATTTAACCTGTCAGTTTCCACTGTGAGGACCATAGTAAGGAAATGGAAGACCACAGGGACAGTTCTTGTTAAGCCCAGAAGTGGCAGGCCAAGAAATATATCCGAAAGGCAGAGAAGAAGAATGGTGAAAAACAGTCAAGGACAATCCACAGACCACCTCCAAAGAGCTGCAGCACATCTTGCTGCAGATGGTACATGTGAAATCGGTCAACAATACAGCACACTTTGCACAAGGAGAAGCTGTATGGGGAGAGTGATGCGAAAGAGGCCGTTTCTGAAAGCACGCCACAAACAGAGTCACCTGAGGTATGCAAAAGCACATTTGGGCAAGCCAGCTTCATTTTGGAAGAAGGTCCTGGGACTGATGAAACAAAGATTGATTGTTTGGTCATACAAAAAGGCGTTATACAGGGCGTCCAAAAACACAGCATTCCAAAAAACACTTGCTACCCACTGTAAAATTTGGTGGAGGTTCCATCATGCTTTTTGGGGTGTGTGGCCAAAGCCGGCACCGGAATCTGTTAAAGTTGAGGGTCGCATGGATTCAACTCAGTATCAGCAGATTCTTCAGAATAATTACAAGAATCAGCGATGAATTTGAAGTTAGGCGGGGATGGATATTTCAGCAAGACAATGATCTCAAACACAGCTCCAAATCTACTCAGGCATTCATGCAGAGGAACAATTACAATGTTCTGAAATGGCCATCCCAGTCCCCAACCCGAATATCATTGAACATCTGTGGGATACTTTGAAGCGGGCTGTCCATGCTCGGCGACCATCAAACTTAACTGAACTTGAATTGGGTTTTGTAAAGAGGAATGGTCAAAAATACCTTCATCCAGGGTCCAGGAACTGATTAAAAGCTACAGGAAGCAACTAGAGGCTGTTATTTTTGCAAAAAAGGGGGATCTACTAAATATTAATGTCACTTTTCTTTGGGTGCCCATACTTTTGCAACGGTCAAATTTTGGTTTTTAAAGCATATTGCACATTTTGTGTTAGTACAATAAACCTCATTTCAATCTGGAAATATTACTGTGTCCATCAGTTATTAGATATATAAAATTGAAATGGCTGTTGCAAACACCCAAATATTTAGAACTAAAAATGATTAAGATTAATAGGGGTGCCCAAACTTTTTCATATGACTGTAAAGATAAGCAGCTCCAACTGTAAAATGAGATTAGTCTTTCCTGCCATTCAGAAGTTTTATCTATTTACTATCACATCAAGGAAAGGACAAGTCTATATGAATTTTTTATATGCATAGGAATATTGTTTTTAACAAAAATATCCCTTTAAGGGGTAAATGTTATGGGTATATTGCATTGACCGATTTCATAAAGAAATTGTGCAAGATTAAAAATATGTCCGCTTTATTCTTGAACACAGCACCACCTCTGCCACAGGACATGTCTGGTACTGCAGAAATTGAACCCCCGGGTGAACCAGACTTGTGCAAGTCCACAATTCTCTTCCCGATATCTCGGCTGATTTCTTTAGACTTTCCCATGATGTTACACACAGAAGCAGTGTGTTTCTGGCGTACTTTAAAATACATCCACAGCTGTGTCTCCAACTCAGACGTTGCCAATAAACCCATCAGAAACCTCCAAAGACGTGACATTATCATATGGGCCGTCCCAAATGGTTTAAAGACATCGTAATCCTAGTGTACGGAAACTTTTGACTTTGCAGAAAGTAATACAAATGCCTTGTACACAGCCCCCATTGGACAAACCATCAGTAGATTTGGCTTCCAGTACCATCTCTATGTGGATGACACCCAATTATACACCTCCTCCCGTGACATCACTCCAGCCTGCTACAAAACCCCAAAGGACTGCCTTTCTGCTGTCTCTGACATCATGTCCCCCTCTCCAATCTGAAACTAAACCTCACTAAGACTGAACTTCCCTTGTCTTTCCGCCAATCTACTAACCAACCCCCCCCCCCCCCCCTGCATTTTCTGTTTCTGTATGTGGTACCCCATTTCTCCTAGGCACAGGCCCGCTGTCTAAGGGGTTTATATTGGTTTTCTGATCTGACCTTCACCCCATATATCCAATCCCCCTTGCCCGCACCGTCCCCCTGCACCTCAAGAATATCGCCAAAATCCGTCCATTTCCCCACTGTGGAAACAACTCAAACTCTCAATTTCTGCTCTTAAATTCTTTCTCGTCTTGACTAAATGCAACTCCCTTGCTTATTTGGTCCCTCCCTCTCTGCAAAAATCCTCCCCTCTCCAATCTGTCCAGAATGCAGCAGCCAGGCTTGTTTTTTTCTCTCCGCCCCCTATACTGATGCCTCTACCCTGTTCAGTCACTGCACTGGTTGCCCATCCAGTACAGGAAAAACAGTATACAACTCAGCAAACTCTCAACCCATAAAGCTCTCCACCAGCGCTGCTCCTCCATCATCTCCTCCCTAGTCTCTGTCTACCGCCCTATACCCGTGCTCCCCCGCTCTGCTGATGATATCAAGCTACATTCCTCAATCAATCCGAAACCTCCCATGCCCCGCCTACAAGATTTCACACGTGCGGCACCAATTCTCTGGAATATGCCCAAACCCGCAGGCGATCAGGCACATTCACAACCCTCACAGTTATAAAGAGGGGCCCTGAAAATACATGTTCTCGGTCTGGCCCACCAAGATCCCCCAACTGCTATCACACACATCTTGTCACTCCCCCGCACTTGGCACTCACAGGCACTTATCTTGTATATTTGATGTACTGTCTGGGTGGCAGGTTCATCCATTTTTCATGTAAAACCCCCCTAATTTATAAAAAATGGCCGGACCATTGTAAACTTTGGCAAATTCTCACCGTTTGTTTTCACCCATAAAACCCTAATAAGAATTGTAACTCTCACGAGCAGGGCCCCTCACACTTTGTGTCCTTTGTAAGTACTTTTAATGTGTAATGTCTGTACGTTTACCCTCCAAATTGTAAAGTGCTGCAGAATATGTTGGCGCTATAGAAATAAAGATTATTATTATTATTATTAAAAATTCTCTCATATTATTCTGGTATTTGGCAAACAAATAATTTTTCTATTGACCTAAAACGGGGAAGGTTTATTCTGATTCCATGTCAGATGGTGAGAAAAACCTGCATGTGTGTCTTTTTATATAGTGTATGTAAACTTCTGGTTTCAACTGTAGCGCCCTCGTTACAAACACACGGCTTATTTGCCGACGGATTGGCGCCGTATTCCGCGCCGGTTTTGCGCTTCAATACGGCCCCCAATCCGCGGAGTAATTAATAGAGAACAGTGGGAATCCGTGCTCCCCCCCCCGCTTCGGCCAAATCCGCCGCGGGGGGAAAAGTGACATGCACATTATTTACGGCGCGGACGCGCCGTAAACAATGCATTGTTCTATGGGGCCGGACGGCACCCACCCCCTCCCGCGCTCCGGCCCCGCCCCCCCCGTCCCGCCCCTTATTCACGGGGGGATTTGTACGCTCAATACGGGGGCACAAAAAACCGTCGGGAATAAGCCGTGTGAACACGGCCTAAGTCTACAAACATTCAGAGTGTAGCACATTATTTCTCTCCAATGTGTTTCAGACAATAGTATCCTTAGTCGGAGCAGACACTTGTCTAAAAGGTGCCAGAGAGAAACAATGCGCTACACTGTGTTATTATATATGCTTTAGGTCTGCTAAATGATTATATATTTTTTCAAATTAAAAAAAAAAAAAAAAAAAAAAAGTTTAAAATGTAAAATGGTATATATTTTTATAATGTGTTGCACTTGGAAGACTGGCTTTCACTCCAGCTGGTGGCAATCGGGACTTGGGTGAGCTGTTCATTCATTTACTGCTATGAGCGGCGCCGCTTACAGAAGAAAATATCAATGTCCTTTTCTTACAACCAGAGCTCAAATCCTGTTCATATATCACCAGCGATTAGGAATGTAGAAGTTATAGTTCAGAGCAGACATAGTTTGCAGAATGGAAACTAAATCTGTGAAGGTCAAACACAAGCAGTAGAAGCAAATTGCTGACGAAACGCAGGGTTGACAAGGAGAGCAGTAGAGGAGGGAAACCTCCCTGCATTAGGCAAGAGTTGCTGTCATGGGTAATAGGGGCGATTCATACGAATTGTAAAAAGGGATGATTATTGGCTTTCAAGGGTGGCGGTATTTCTGAAACGGTGCAGCTTGTAAATGGTTCTTGTGCAGCTGTGATTAAAGGCTACTGTGAGTGGACAAATGAAGCAATGGTAAATAAGCAACATGAAAAATTTGGGGCAAAAGGTGCCGTTGATGTACAAGCTACAAGGTTGCATGCAAGTGTGGAACCATCATTTCTCCTAGGCAGCAGGCCCGCTGTCTGGGGGTTATACTAGATTCTGATCTGACCTTCACCCCCTATATCCAATCCCTTGCCCGCTCCTGTCACCTGCACCTCAAGAATATCTCCAAAATCCGTCCTTTTCTCACTGTGGAAACAGCCCAAACCCTTATTGTTGATCTTACTCTCTCGTCTTGACTACTGTAACTCCCTGCTTATCGGTCTCCATCTCTGTAAACTCTCCCCTCTCCAATCTATCCTGAATGCAGCAGCCAGGCTTGTCTTTCTTTCCAGCCGCTAGACTGATGCCTCTACCCTGTGTCAGTCTCTGCACTGGTTGCCCATCCAGTACAGAATACAGCATAAACTAATCACTTTCACCCATAAAGCTTTCCACTGCGCTGCACCCCCCTACATCACCTCCCTCGTCTCTGTCTACCAACCTACCCGGGCTCTTCGCTCAGCTACGGACATCAAACTACAGACCACAATCATCCGAACCTCCATCGCCCGTCTTCAAGATTGTGCACGTGCTGCACCCATTCTCTGGAACATCCTACCACGTACCATCAGGCAGTTTTAAGAGTGTCCTGAAAATACATCTTCTCAGTCTGGCCTACCAAGATCCCTAATTGCTATCACACACATTTCTGTCACTCCCTACACTAGGGCACTCACAGGCACTTATCTGTATATAGATGTACTGTCAGGGTGGCAGGTTCATCCAATTTTTATGTAAACCACCCCATATTTATGAAACAAGTCTGGACCAGTGTAAACTTAGTATTTCTCCCCCTTTGTCTCCTCCAGGCACCCTCTTAGATTGTAAGCTCTTGCGAGCAGGGCCCTCACACCTTGTGTCTCATCTGTAAGTAGCTCTCACTGTGTAATGTCTGTCTTTTGTCTGTAATTATCCCCTCTACATTGTAAAATTCTGCGGAATTTGTTGGCGCTATATAAGTAAAGATGATTATAGTGGGACAGCTCACTACCAAAATGAACCAGGGGCCTATCAGTGAAGCCTTTTTATGTATGGGGCTCCGACGCAGAATGATGTCACTGCGCCTCTGCTAATGAACTGGCATTGGCAGAAAAGGCTTTAATTTTTACAGCAGTTTTGGAATTAGACCTCTGCTGATTGGCAAAGGGTTGCCTTCTTCAATGAGTCATATTTTCTGATTTATCGAACAGATAGAGTTTGACATGCCAGTTAAGAGAACAAACACCCTGCAACCATTGCTGGAAGAACATAAGCTGGTGATGGCAGTGTTATGGTTGGGGAATGCATCTATGGCATTCTCAGGGCCACACATCCATGTAGAAGACACAACCAATTGGGGTATGAATCCATCCTTGCCTATTATGTACACGTATAAGTGACGCCCACAGCTGCTGGAGAGTCCATCGAACCAACATCACCATTGAGGTGGTTGAAAGATCCTATCTGCCCTGGATGGGATCTTTCAACCTCCTCAATGGTGATGTTGGCTTGACGGACTCTCCACCCAGTGTGGGGATGTGGTAAGCATGACTCCATATACCTGTGACAGCTTACCAGCACCTTATTGAGTCACTCCCAGCCCATTTAGCTGCTCTCTGGTGGTTGACTGTGCATATTTACAGCCAGAAGAGAGATACGTGGTTTAGCTGGTAGGTAGTTCAATGACTATGGAGTAAGAAGCTGGTCATGCAGAGTAGTTCCCGCCTTGTAAAAGATCACTCATTTCTATGTACATTACCTGTGATTCCTATTCTGAGCCGCTTGCTGCTGCTGCACTTGTTGAATCTGTTGAGGTGCGGGCCGCTTGCGGGACTGGTCCATGCCCGACTGGGCCATCCCTGGGCGAGCAGCTGGGCTTCCTCCATAACCTGGAGGACCCATGGCTGGTCCCTGAGGAGTCATCCGACTGCCTGGAAGCATTCCAGGTCGCTGATTGAAAGAAGGAGAGACAGTGTTAGCAAGGACGGTGCACAACAAACCCGACATAACTCTGTGACCGCTCCATGGGCTCCACTTTACCCATCTCTATCCAACTTACTGACTGAACATATGTCAGTAAGAACTGAATAACAGGCCGAAGGGACTAAGTCTGCCCAGACTACACAGGACTCGTCAGTACGGTTAGATGGAGACACCTAGGTCAGAATTCGGGCTAGAGACTAGAAATAGTCTGGGTTATAGATGTCAGACCATTCTCTATGTTGTATCATGTTTCATATTTCGCATATACCATCACTATCCAATAGGTGCTCAGCATACTCAGATTTCAATGGGAGTGTCCGACCACCTCTTCAGAGGTGGGAACTGCACCTGACATGCAAGGCCTATCCCAGTGGTACAACCCCTTGAAACTATTTTAAACGCCAACGATAGATCGTGCACTTGTCAGTCAAGTATCACCATCCCTGGTTCACACTCCGGCTGGAAGTGCTGTTCTGAGCTTTCATTGCAGATTGTGTCAAACATGATGAATAAAAACAGCACTTCTGGCGTTTGTCATGGATGGATCTGGCAGCACTTCTGCATTGGAGGCTCCGAATGAAGCCTCCGACGGATGTCAACCTGGTCTAAGGGTACGGTCACATGGCTTATTTTTCAGCGTCCAAATTGGCTTCAAATACTAGTGCGAAAACTGCCTTGTATTTTGTATTTTTCGGACGAAGATTTGATGAGGTTTTTGGGAGATTTGTGTTTTTCGGAGCAGTTTTTATTCTGACAAGTAAACTTTGTGCCAACTTTGAGCAAGGATCCGCATCCAAACCTGCACCACACTTGTGGACAAGGTTTTGAAGCTCTCTGTTGATCGTTATGGGCATTTTACGCGTGAAAAACACTGAAATAGCACTGAAAATAAGGGAGTAAAATGCACATAAAAAAAAAAATGTAGCTTCACATAGGAATCAACTCAAATAAACTGAGGGCGGTTTTCAATCCTTTTTTTGGGCAGTGGAGTTCACACCAAAACAGTGACCATACTCTAAGGCAGGCATCCTCAAACTGCGGCCCTCCAGCTGTTGGGAAACTACAACTCCCATCATGAATTTATATAAACCAATAACAGTGGAAATGATGGGAGTTGTAGTTTCCCAACAGCTGGAGGGCCGCCGTTTGAGGATGCCTGCTCTGAGGGTGTGTTCACAAGGCTTAACTGTGGGGCGTACAGTACGCCCCGCAGTATTGTACGCCCGGAGAGAGGAAGTGTAATCCATATTTCTCTATGAGAACTGTGGATTACCGTAATGATTGGGGCGCATTTCGCCCGTATTAGAGTGCAGCACGCTCTAAATACAGCATATTTAGCCAAAACACGTCACCATGATTACATATCTGCAGTCTGCCATACACTATCCTATCGCTTTGTCTCCCTGGCTCCAAGCAGATCTGTGCATCACCATAGTCACAAACAACCCCTGTATATGATACTACTAGTTTTTCCCCAAATACACTCCTCCCGTCAGGAGATAAGAAAGATTGTATCTGCTCTGAGTGCACAATGTTTCTCTGGTTACCCACTTGCTCACCTTTCCTAATTAGACAGAGCAGGGAGTGAGGTCCCCAAGACGGCTGGCAGCTTGAGAATGGAGATTAATTGCTTTTGATTGCTTACGGTCAGCTCTGTAGTCTTCTGCACTATAGATTATATCTCCTGCTCTCATGTCCGTGCAATTAGAATAGCTGGGAATACAGAGTTGATATGCTAATTACTGCTATAGAACCACCTGACCAGGAAGAGAGAGGAAGTGTGAATCTAAAGCTGCCTGTGGCTCTATGAAACCGCAGAGTGAGACAATTTAAAGTAGTAGAAAATATTTTTTTTACATCATGCAGCTTTTTTTTTTTCTTTTTTTTTAGATACGGGACCCCATCTATGAGGTTTTCCATCACAGAGTTACACTGAAGTCTACTCCCCCTACAAGACGCAGTGTGTAAAGCATTATATATGGCGGAGACGCATTGATCACTTAACTGAAATCTGTTTGCTGCCCCTACTAGAAGGCTCTGTTCACACGTTGTGGAAATGCTGTATATTTTATATTCTTAATTGCCTACATAAAACCTGTAGTAGGCCACAACACCTCATTCACACGCCCAGGGTGTACTCTTCAATCCCCAGCATGTTGTGGAGAAAGTGCACCGATTCCTCATGGATTTTCCCATTAGAAGAATAAATGTCAATGCAAATACTATTGTTGCAGATTTTCATGCAGATAACTGGGCAGGTTGAGAGTTCCACTTTTTTTCGTCTCTGTCAATGTCAATTGATTTCGACCAGCAGACATTGGA
Organism: Phyllomedusa bahiana; assembly: GCA_025379985.1. NCBI lineage: Eukaryota > Metazoa > Chordata > Amphibia > Anura > Hylidae > Phyllomedusa > Phyllomedusa bahiana. The sequence continues at coordinate 123,148 of JAODAL010005814.1, forward strand.
TTGAATTATCGGAGAAAATGTGTTACAATTTTGACCAAAATCCCGACGACCAATCTACACCAAACCATACAGAGAACCCTGCAGAACCACCAAATGTCTAAAATTATATATATATATATATATAAAAATACATTAATAACTTATATATATAATATAAAAGCTTTTTGCTTATAGTGATTGTCCAAAACCCGGACGAGTAAAACGTACTTGTCGGATGCAGTTTTCAACAAGTATTTCATGTGGATTTTAGGTTGTTTTTTTCCGTCTGATTCACAGCTGGAAAACAAGTCCCATTCATCACTACGGGGTTTTGGACGCGGATCCAACATACAAATGTTTTAGATGCCTTTTTTACCTGGAGTGCGATGGGAGAATGAGCAGGTTCTAACGGTTTTTTTCTTTTTTACTCTTAAAAACCGGCCAAGAACATACGCCCTGAACCATTGAGGTCAATGGTGATGGTCTTCTTTTCGGTTGTAGAAGAGTTTTTCAAATCGGAATCTGACTTGAAATACCTGTCATGTGGACGGAGCCTTAGGCTATGTTCACATGGCGTAAATTCGGCGCGCATTTGTGCTCTAATACGGGCGAGATGCGCGACGAAATTACAGTAATCCATAGCTCTCATAGATAACTATGGATTATGCCTCGTCTCCCCGCTCGTACAATTGTATTGTACGCGTGGAAAGATAAGTGACATTATTCGCGGCGAATACACGCCGGAAGTAATGAATGTGAATGGGTCCGATGAGCTGCCCCCTCCCTCCGCACATATTAGCGCGAGCTCACGAAAGACACGATGTACTGCAGTGCATACTGTGCGCGCCGCAGGACATCGTGTGAACATAGCCTTAGGGCATGTCCCCACAGCACGGGATTTGCGGACAGTTTTTCAGCCGGTTTGCGGTTTTTCAGACCGTCTGAAAAAACCGGCCGCAAACGAGCACAACGGGCTCCTATGGAAAACCCGTGCAGCGGTCCCCACTGCTCGGGTTTTCGACCCGCGGGCCGGCCGCAAAACATTGTGCACGCACATTCTTCCGTCTGGTTTTCGGACGTAATACGTGCATCAATGGGACGGGGGAGGGCTTTTCTCCGCTCTTCGCAGAGAAAAGCCGCCCCCCCCCCCCCCGGGGGACGGCACCAAAACGGTCTAAATACCGGTCAGATAAACCGACCAGTATTTGTCCTCTGCCGTGGGGACGCGCCCTAACGCTGGATTCTGTAGGAACAATTCACATGCACGACCCACTGTAGAAACTGACTTGTGAGGACTTACAAATATTAAAATCCACTCACAGGTCATTTGTCGGGCAGAACAATTCTACAGTGTGGCCCCTCTGCTGCCATTGTACTGTAATCCACTGCAGATGTGCATGGAAAATCTTTTACATTTTTGCTACATATGAACAGAACTTAAGGGTATGTTCACAAGGTATATTTGTGGTGTGTATGTCGGCGTGCAGTTGTGCTGTGATGTCCCCGAAGTATGACCAGTGCGTACTTTCAACAGCAGGCGTATTCCGGCGCACATAGATACGCACTGCAATACGCCGTGTGAACTCACCCTACAAAGTGCCAGGTTTGCTGCTGCGGTGATCTGGGGAGCCCCAGGTGGTAAATACCAAGCAGAATGCAGTCTTGTTATACGTGGAGCTCCATGTCCCTTATCTACCAGATGCTATTCAGACAGTGTACATGAATATACAGTACCTGCTCCAAACTTGCATACATCAGTGTGCTACTTATGGATAAAAGCGTGCCCCATAACTTTGTCAAAGCTAACAGCGAAACGTACGTCGGGGTAGTGCCCTGTCCATTGGTCTTTTACAGGTTCAGTATTATATTATGTATTAGTTTATTATATATGTAATGTTTATTTGATTTTTATATACGTGTTCCTGTATTGTTATACCTGTTTAGGCATTATTTTTGTTGATTATTTTGTTTTTGCACGGTGTGATCATGGACTAGGTGCTTTCAATAATGTTTGTGTAGGTCGGGATTTTTTTTTTTATTATATTTTAATTAATTGATTTAATAAAATGGATATATTTTATATTTTTTGAGGTGGTGATGTATTTTGGAGTTTGCTATAGGGTATGACCTACAACTGCAGCTGTCAGAACGTACTTGGGGTCAGAGCCTGGGATCAGAGACATAGGTTGATGACCATGGGATATGAGAAAGCCATGACAGTTCCTATTCACTTCATGAAGGCTACACACAGAAACCACATCTTTCAACTTAAAGGACTAGTCCCATTTTGGGAAACTCTCTTCTCTGGCTGCTCACTGCGATCCGGCCATGCATGTGAATGAGGAGGGTGGTGCACGTTCTGCTATACTCAACTCCCATAGAAGTTAATGAGGATGGCGCTAGCGCCACCTTCCTCATTCACATCCAAGGCCGGATCGCAGTGAGCAGCCAGAGAAGAGAGTTTCCCAAAAACTAGTCCATTAACCCCAGGCCTGAAAAGACCATGATGACAGCACTTTTTTTTTTTTTGCCTCCTTAAGTTTCAACAGTCGTAACTTTATTTTTTTCAATAACTCGGTTGTAAGAGGCCTGTTTTTTTTGCGCCAGAAGCGTCCTTTTTCGGGGCATAGTTTGAGTAAACACAAATTACTGCCGATTGGTTTCTAACATTTTTAACCCCTTAACGACCTTAGACGTATCCATACGTCCAGGTGGTTTGGGGGTTCACACACCTGGGACCGTAGGATAACTGTTCCTGATGATCGCGCCAACGCTCTAAGAATGCAAGTTCGCTGCGATCGGCGCGGGTTTCAGCAAAACTATATTACAACTACAACCCGAGCATCGGTCTCCCCGACCAACCCGTCTCGCTCCAGGGGGGGGGGGGGGTTTGGGCCGGTTAACCCCTTATTATAGCGACGATCTGGGTCGCAATAACTAAGGATAGACGGCATGTGAGATCGCTCCTTCCTGCGTCTCCTGTCGCAGCAGCAGCGCACGGATCGCTCGATCCGTGCAGCTCCTGCCCTCTGACAGACACCACGAAGGGCAGAGAATGCATAGAATGCCTTCCGGGTTGTCTGTGACGTCACGGAAGGCCCGCGGCCTTACCCTGTTGGGCATGTCCCGCATCGTGACTGACATTACCAATAGAAACCCTTTCATAGCAACAAGCTATGCAACCGATTCCTTTTGAATTAGAGATCTAAGATCCTCTCATTCAAATCCCCTAATGGGGAAAAGTAAAATACAAATGTGAAAAAGTGGTAAAACAAGTAAAACACCGAAAAATAAAATAAAAATACGTACAATACCCCCCATTTCCCCCTTTACTAAACGCCAATCGCCCCAAAGAAAGGATCTCAAAAATAAATAAAGTAACCCATATTTGGTATCGCCGCGTGCGTAACTACTCGTGCCTATAAATCTGTCTGTAATTAACCCTTACGGTGAAACGCTGTAAAAAAAAAAAAAAAACAACTAAATCACAGAATTAAGATTTTTGTTCATCCCGCAGCACAAAAAATGGAATAAAAAGCGATCAAAAACGCCAAAAAGCAAAGTTGTACCAATTTAAAAACGTCATTCATCGCGCAAAAAAAAAGTCCTTATAACAGCTCATGTATACGAAAAATAAAAAATGTATAGCGCTCAAGAGATAGTCGATGCATAAATATTGTTTTTACAACACTAAAAACACTTTCCTTTTTTTTTTTTTTAAAGTGCGTTCAACATAAAAAAAACTATATAAATAGGTATCGCCATAAAACATAGCGACCCAAAAGAGTATAAGCTAACTTATCACAGATACTAGCATGTGACCCTGTTAAAAATAAAAAATAAAAAAAAAACGAAACACTACAGGTACTGCCGTTTTTTTCTTCACCCTGGCCTCCAAAAATGGATTTAAAAGCAATCAAAAAGCCTTGTACCTCCCCAAAAATGATACCATTAAAAACGTCAACTCATCTCCATAAAACAAGTCTCCCCTGTTACAACAGCTCCAATCACAGAAAAATTTTAAAAAGTTATGGCTCTCAGAACTATGCGATGCAAAAACGTATTTTCCTGGTTGAATAAAAGTGTTGATTTATTGTATAAAAGCATAAAACATAGAAGAGAAATAATACAAATTGGGTACTAGGTAAATCGAATTGACGCTGCTGAAGTAAAGCTACCTATGTCATAGTATAACCGTACATGACCATGTATAAAAAATTAAAACCTACCAAGATTGTCTGGTATTTTGTTCAATACATCTCAGAAAAACCTTAATAAAAACTTCAACCTCATCCCGCAAAAAACAAGCCACTACACAGCTCTGCACACAGTGCGGAAAATAAAAAAAGTATGGCTAGTGCAAATAGGACAACATAAAAAACACAATTTTTTATAGACGTTATTTCAACTGTGTAAAAGTAATAAAACAGAAAAACTATATAAAATCTATATCATTGAGTAATTGTAACCGACCCCATCAGTAAAGTTATCTCATCATTTACACTGCACGGCGAATGCGTGTAACAATTGAAACTCAAAAAACAATGACCGAACTGCGTTTTTTCCCCCCATTTTCATGCCCAATTGCCTAAAAAAAACTATGGTGAACCCTGTGCATCGAAAATGCACGATTACACTCGCCTAATGAGCTCCCTGATGGTGTTGAATCCAAAAATGGGGCGACTTTCTGGAAGGTTTCCGCCAGTTCTGCTACTTTGGTTTCTTTGCAAAATGCACATGGCCCCACCAAAACTGCGTTCCAAAAGCCAATAGCTCGTCCCTCCCTTATACGCCCTTCCATGCGCCAAACAAGCAGTTTACACCCACATGCATGGTATTGCCGAACTTGAAAAATTGTTTTCACAAAGTTTAGCGTTTCTTTTTTTCCAGGATTCCAGTATATGGAAACATTTTAAGCTAAATTGCAGATTATTGAAAAAAAAATTTTTTTAATTTTTCACAGCCTTATGCTAAAAGAATTTTTGTGAATCACCTGTGGGGCTATATACTCAATGCACCCGCTGGATATGTTCATTAAGGGTTGATTCCAATATGCGGTACTATTTAATGGGTGTTTATTAAGTTTTAGCACCTTAGGGGTGTCCCCGAAACTCTGAATGAGCTCCTGAAATAAATCGTATTGAAAATTAGACCTCAGAGTCCGTAGTGCTCTCCAATTCTGGGGCTTATGGTGAGCCAAATAATGCACTAGGGCCACATATGGGATATCTCTAAAACGGCAGACCTGGGGGAATTGATATTAATTGCATTTACCTAGTCACATTTAGCCCGTATTCCAGTGATAATGGATAATTACTGAACAATCTACAATAAAAGTGAAATTTTGAAATGTTCACCTCCACTTTGCCTTTAATTTTCGTAAAATATCTGAAGGTTATCAAACTTCTAAATTTGTGTTGTAAATACGTTAAGGGGTCTATTTTCGCATATGGCATTATTTAGGGTAACTAACATACAGGCCCCTCAAAGCCACGTCAGAACTGGAGTGGTCCCTAAAAAATGTATATTGCAAATTTTCATTAAAATGTTAAAATTACTACTATTTTTCAAAGCCCTCTAATGTCGTAAAAAAAAAAAAAAAAAAAAAAAAAAAAAAAAAACGACATTTAAAAAATGATGCCAACCTATAGTGGACATATGTAGATCTAGTTAAAACTATTTTTGTGTGAATAAGAATCTGTCTTGCACGCAGAAATTTTTGGCAAACTTTCAAAATCTGCAAAATTTTTTCAAATTTTCATGAAATTTTGATATTTTTTTCACAAACAAACAAGGATTGTAATGATAAAATATTTCTTACTAACTTAAAGCACAATGTTCCACGAAAAACAATCCTGAATCACAGGATATGTAAAAAGTGTCAAAAAGTTATTCTCACATAAAGTGACATGTCAGATTCAAAAATAGGGCTGTGTCAGGAAAGGTCAAAACAGGCTGGATCCTTAATGGTTAATCCTTTAGTTACAACCATTCACATTTCAACGCAAATAATAACCTTTTAGATTAATCTAGAGCCGTTAATTTAATTACTGTTGTGTGGATACCTGAGATGTGTAGGGTTTTGTGTAATATATGCACCATCATTTTTTATTAAGTATTTATTTTATTTATTTTTTCTACTCTTCTGTTTCTTACTTTTATAATCCCATTAAAGGATAACTGTTTTACACTTGGTTATGTATTTGCATATTCATATATGCTAATACCTTACTTTCTGTGTCAATATGACACAGGCAGCAGTCAGGACAGTGTGCCCTAACTGCAGGCTCACTATACAGACTGTCCTGGGGCCACGCTAGGTCTCCAGGGCTGACTGTACAGACATTCCCCGGGTAACTGTGTCACTGTTACGACATGGATTTTTATTGGTCATCAGGGGCGGGGCTAAAAGCTGTGGTTTGAACTGTTAATTTTTTTTTAATTTCAGTGTTTTTTTGGTGCTTTATTTTCCTCGAAAGACCTTTGGGAGGCATTTTTTACACAAGTTATTTTTTCCCCAGTAACTGGCTGCAGGCTGAATCCAGCCACCCTGTCATTGTATTTGGCCTGGGTGTGCAGACAAAACAAGAGGCATTAGGCGTGGTGCAGAAGAACCAGATCTCCACTTTCTCCAGAGGAAGCAGCCAGCACTTGGCAGAGGTGGCAGCACCAGTACAGGGAGCAGGCGCCATCTTGGATTTACAGCTCAGGAGCGCACCTCCACACACCATTCTGCAGCTCACAGCCCTACCCAGGCACCCCCCAGTGGCCCTCTGAGGACAACTATTAGGCTATGTCCCCACTGCACTGGTTTTTGGCCGGTTTTTCAGCCGGTTTGCGGTTTTGCAGACCGCCTGAAAAACCGGCCGAAAATGAGCACAATGGTGCTCTATGGAAAACCCGTGCAGCAGTCCCCCACCCGCCCAGTGGGGCGGTTAAAAGAGCATTTGAGCATGTTACTCTTCCGTCCGGTTTTCCAGACGGAATAGAACACGCTCAATGGTAGGGGGGAGGGCTGTTATCCGCTCATCGCGGAGAAAAGCCCCCCACTTCTCTTCGTTCCGGGGACGGCCGCAAATCCAACAAATACCGTCGATGTAAACCTGACCGGTATTTGTGCCACTGCCTGTGATATGCACCCTTAAAGGGGTTTTCTCGCTACAAGATATAGCTTTTTATTTCAAGACCTTGCAACAAAAAAGTCACATTGCAATATATGTCCCATAAACAATGTCCTTCCTATTTCCTAATATTCCCCTCTTGTATGGGCTGCAGTCAGCTCCTCATGTCAATATAACTACAGACCCTGTTTGATCTCTCACGATAGGCTGCCAGCACTGTTTCTATAGCTTACAAACGCTGCTTCTACTGCAGGCCTAGTGGAACCATAACAACGCCCCTGAATTCAAAGTGAAACCAAGAAAAAGGACTGAGGTGAGCTGAATCGATGTAGTGAGACAACCCCTTTAAGCTGCTGTGGCCCTCAGTAATAAAAATGAGTTGGACACCCCCGCTAGAGATCATTCAGTAAAAAGCTTACAGGTTAAACTGAAAGGGGTTGTCTCAGTCCAGACCATGACGACATAGCACTAGGATACGTCATCAATGTCGTATAGGGCCGGGTCCCACCTCTGGAATAGCAGTCGAGTCAAGCACCAATGCTCCGCTGTAATTGGTACTCCCATTCATGTCTATGGGAGAGTCCCAACCACCTCTGCATTCAGAACAGAGAGGTGTCAGGGCTCATTGCAGATATATCCGGGCACCACCTCTGGGACCCGCACCTATCAAAGATATATTAAAAATCACAACTAAATTATAGTGGATAAAGAAAAAAAAAAAGGGGGAATGATGGTGCTAGACTGATAAAGTATAGATACAGTTTATTTAGGACATTAATAACAGGACTATGCGTTTCTCCTGTACCGTGTTTCAATCAGGTCCATACAGAGAAATAAAGTAACAAACAAGGTTTAAAAATCTTGTGAGTTTGCACTCAAGCTAATTATGCCAACTGATGCAACTTTTCAGCTGACTAGATGTCTGCATGGGAAAGCAAAGATTCTGCAATACAGGTATTTAAAGGAGCACAAGGAGATCCAGTAGAGAGACACACAAAAGACCCTGCTCCTACCTGTCCTGAGTCAGTGGCCAAGAAGGTAATACAAAGCTTGTACTGTAGCAATAGGGATAGAAATATCAGCACCTATATATGTATATATATATAGAAATATCAGCAACTATATATGTATATATATATAGAAATATCAGATTCGGCAACGCTTGGAGCCAAGGAAGCGAGGGGGCTGCTGTGACTGATTAATCTACATGCTCTGGGAGAGTTGTGCCTCCACCATTGCGGAACAAAATCAGGTTAGTGGGATACTGACCAACGGATAAACTTTTATTCCAGACGATCTACACTAGGAGCGCCCTTTTTTTCTTTTATCAGACAAAGATGCCGTATACTAGTCCTATACCACCACTGTCTGTAGTGAGACAACCCCTTTAAAGGGAACCTGTCACATAGGTTATGCCCCCCTTACTGAGGACAGCATAAGTCAGTGACAGACCTGCTGTTTCCAGCACTGTGTCCCTTTTTCTGTAAGATGCTGGAGTTTTAGAGCATTTAATGCTCAAATCTGCAGTTTTCAGCCAGAAAAGTGTGTTTTTTCAAACCCCGCCTCCCTGAGGCTAGCCCCACCCACCTCAACTGATAAACCTATTACTTTAAATAGGTAGAAACATGAGAATAACTGTCAGTGGGCGGGGCTAGCCTTTGGTGGGTGGGGCTAGCCTTTGGTGGGTGGGGCTAGCCTTTGGTGGGTGGGGCTAACACCTGCTCATGAATAAGATTTGAGGAGTAAATGCTCTAAAACTGCCTCAGAATAAGGGACACAGCGCTGGGAACAGCAGGTCTGACATTAGCTTGTGCTGTCCTCAACAAGGGGGGCATAAACTATGCGACAGGCTCTCTTTAAGCAAGACATTGGTCTCAGAGGTTCTCCATCCCAGGAGCAGCACCAGATCTTTTCGGAACAGACCGTGATGGCGGCCGGCACACTCCATTGACTACAGCAGGGTCTGTTAGGTTTCTATCATTTTGAAGGGGTCGTCCACAAAACTAAAGCATTAACTAACATGTGGGCCCCAAGTAGAATACATAAAGCCGTATACTTGCCTTTCCCTGGTCTTCTGTTGAGCCACCGTCACCAATGTGACCTCTGATCACATGACCAGGAGAAGAGACAGCGGTGGGTCAACAGAAGACGGGAGGGACCGGGGAGGATTTTACTTGGGGCCCAGGAATTATTTCAATGACTTCTTAATGAGGTGGAAAACCCAACTCCGCGCGGCGCCTCAATCCTGACCGAGCCTGCGATACAGATGGGACCAGGCCTCATCCTAGTTTCCTCACACAATGTGCGGTTCCATCCACGCGGGGAGGATCTGCAGCTTTCTCTACACTGACTTTGATGGGGGGAGGCCAAAATCTGCAGATCAACCTTCAATGTGGTTTTAGTCTTCTCCCATTTAAGTCAATGTAGTGAGCTCCGCAGCAGATCCGCCCTGTGCGTCCTATAGCATCCTTCTGTCCTGGCCACTTCATACCCCAGATCTGAAGATTGGCCCCCGCTGCACATCATCACATGACAGGGGAGAGGGAGACCGGGGGGCCAATCTCCCCACTGTGCTGACAGCAACACAAGCCAACCAGGGAGAAGTCGCTTCAAGGGCGGCCATGATGGTGCAGGCAGCAGACATGCCCATCACTGTCAACCTCCCATGTGGGGTCAGTGGAGGAGACAGCGCTGCAGCGTCTGATGTATTAGGACCAACCCCCATCCTTATAATGATGCCGGTCCTCCATCACACACAGGAGCCGCTGTCCTCTCTCTTACCGGGTACGCAGCTCCGGGCATAGGAGAGCGGTACATCCCTTGTCCCGGGGCGGGGCCCATCCTCACAGCCGGGCCTGGAGTTCCCGGGCCCATAGCGGCTACAGGCGGCCCGGATGCTCCCGGAGCCACCGATTGGAAACCAGCCCGCGCCGCCATCACTGTGCAACAATGGGGGCCGGAACCGGAAATACCGTAGCCCTCAAGGGGGAGCCGAGATGCTGGCAGAAAGAGAAGCCGGATTGAATACAAGTCCGGAAGTCAGCCAGCGCCATTTTGGATGAGGGAGACACACGGAATGATGGGAATTTCTTTCAAATTGATGCGGCTGCTCCCTGACGGCCATTTTGGATAGTGGCAAGTGAAACTAGCGTTATTAACGCGGTGACTCGGTGATGTAACAACGTCATGTCCCACGTCTACAGAGAAGCAGGGGAGCCCCGAGCTAATCGGGACTCCAGTGTAGCAACACAAACGACGTCATTTTTTTTTTTTTGCAAGTATTTCCGGTCGGTCACGCGCTGATAAATGAATGGATGCGCCGCTATGCTGAGGCACTGACGCACGGAATGAGAATGTGCACATGCGCAGTTTGGCGCTGTGCATCCCTTACTGCGCCATCTGCTGCTCGTGCTCTGATAATTTAATGACCTAACCGTCCTTCCCGCCAAAATCCCTGCTCCCTTCATTTCTGAGGGGGGGAAAAGGTTTTTTCCCCGTGTAGTTATGACCGCATTGGACATGTTTTGTGGTTTTCCTCCCTCCAGTGTATATATTATGTACCAGACACCATCAGTGTTACAAATTGTTATAAAACAGTGTAAGGGTATGTTAGCACGGGCAAATTTCGGCGCGCATTTCGTGTCGTATTTGCGCTCTAAGGCCATGTTCACCACGGCTTTAATGGGCCGTATTTCGTGTCCGTAAATTACGCGCAATAGGGCGCCAATTACGGGCCGAAATCGGCCCATTCATTACGGTTATTCACAGTTTCTCATAGAGAACTAGGATTACGTCTCCTCTCCCCGCACGGCGAAGCGCCGGGGGGGAGATAATTGGACATGTCTCTTTCTAGACGGCGTATAAGCGCCGCTAGCAGTGAGGTCTATGGGGCTGGCGAAAGTGCCGGCCCTCCCCGCTCAATCCCCGTCCACACGGCGTAATTGCGGGGCGTATTAGGACCCGCAATTAAGCCGTGTGAACATAGCCTAATACGGGCGAGATGCGTGCCGAATTTATGGTAATCCATAGTATTGCGGTTTATACGCAATTACGGTAATTCATAACTCTCATAGAGAGCTATGAGTTATACAATGTCTCTCCGGGCGTACAATTCGATCGTATCGTACGCCCGGGGCGAGAAGTGACATGTGAATTGTTTGCGGCGCTTATGTGCCGCTGACAATGCTTGTCAATGGGGCCGGTTGGGGCCCACATGCTTTGGGAATATGTGCTGTTTTTTAAAACACCCAGAGTAGTGTGTCGCATACTATACCCTAAGAATAAGAACCAGCGACAACGCACGTCCTGGCCAAAAATCTGATACCTTTGGCGTTAGTTTATGTCCGTACATTTAAAAATAGTAAAGTAGTATCAGCCTGAGCACGGCCATACAACACAAATATATTTCGGAGGGACAGGCCATACTTTAGAGCCGGATCCCAAACCCTCTCTAGTACTTACCCCTCTTTCTACCGCAGGGATTTCAGTTTTGTTGCAGTCTCTTCATCTCCCCCCATGAGTCATTACATTTTTATTTCATCATCTATGACCTACAAGGCTCTCCATAACCTCTCCACTCCATACAACCGGCCGGTATTTGTCCACTGCCGTGTGGATGCGCCCTTACAATGGTCCAGCCTTGTTTCATAAATATGGTGTGGTTTACATAAAAATTGGGTGAACCTGCCCCCCCACAAAACCTCATGACAGTAAATCTTAATAGAAATGGTGTGATAGAGGTGGGGGGATAGCAATTAGGGATCTTGGTAGGCCTGCCTGAGAAGATATAGTTTTGAGAGTGCCCTGAAAATATGAAGGTTAGGATTGTGTTTGATGGTACGTGGTAGGATGTTCCAGAGAATGGGTGCAGCACGTGTGAAATCTTGAAGACGGGCATGGGAGGTTCGGATGATTGTGGTCTGCAGTTTGATGTCCGCAGCAGTGCGGAGAGAGTTGGAGGTTGTAGACAGAGATTTGGGAGGAGATGTAGGCGGGTGTCAGATACTGTGGAAGCTTTATGGGTGAGTGTGATGAATTTATATTGTATCCTGTACCGAATGGGCAGCCAGGCAGTGACTGACATAGGGTAGAGGCATCAGTATAGCGGCTCGAAAGAACGATGAGCCTGGCTGCTGCATTCAGGACAGATTGGAGAGGGGGGAGTTTACAGAGAGGGAGACCAACAAGTAGGGAGGTGCAGGTGACAAGAGCAGACAAGGGATTGAATATAGGGGGTGAAGGACAGATCAGAGTCTAGAATAACCCCAAGACAGGGGGGCCTGTGCCTTGGAGTCATTCTGGTTACCACACACTGAGAGAAGAAATTAGCAGATGGGGGTTGGTTAGTAGATGGTGGGAAAAACAAGAAGTTCAGTTTTAGTGAGGTTTAGTTTGAGATAGAGAGAGGACATGATGTAATTGGGTATCATCAACGTAGAGATGGTACTGGAAGCCAAATCTACTGAAGGTTTGGCCAATAGAGTAAGAAGAGGAGAGGGCCAAGGACCAGATCCCGAGGAACACAACAGAAGAGGGTGGAGGAGAAGAAGTAGAACCTGCAAATGAGACACAGAAGAAGCCATCAGAGAGGTAGGAAGAGAACCAGGAGAGAGCGGTGTCCTGGAGGCCAATAGCACGGAGCATGCTGAGGAGAAGGTGGTGATCCACAGTGTCAAACGCTGCAGAGAGCTCCAGAAGAACCAACAACGAGTATTTGCCCTGAGAATCAATGTATTGAGACAAGCCCTTTAAGGTGCCCATCTCGCAATATACCGGAATAGCCTACATTCAAAAGTGAATGGGTCAAAGGAGTCCAAATACTATAAGACTCAAACCTGGATATTGCAACAGAGGATCCTATATCAATAATGACACATATACAATATAAAGGAGAGTATTTCCCAAAAGTATGTAGCAGATTAAATGGCATGTATACATGAGGGTATGAACAGGGGTGATACAGACATAAACATACACATAAATACGGTGTCGCATGCCTGCTGGGGATCACCTCCCACCGTGGCCAGCAAGTAAGGAGTGGCTGACGGGGGAAGAGTCGGCATGTTGGACCCGACATGATGCTTCTTATTCAGCACCCAAAACAGCTTCCAAAGAAGTACCTAATGTGTGCGTAAAAACCTCGTCGTGTGAACTACAGCGCTGTTTTACATAGGGATCGATAAAAATGATCTGGGGATGTTTTGGAGGCTTTTTTGATGCTGTTTAGGGAGCGGTAACCCTTCGAAAACCGCTCCAAAAACAGCATCAAAATCAAGCACATCTTGTGGAAATATCCTAATTGTGGACGTGTAGGAATAAGGTTCTTTCGAAGTTAATTTTCTAATCTATTTTTCAGTTTATAAGGCGCCGGAATGTATGAAAGTGTTTTTTGTGCATTCATAAATGGTATCTAAAGTTCATTGCGCCTCGCCTGTGTGTTTGGCGCATTACGAAACTTAGGCGCATTAGTAATGTACCAAACATGTATAAAGGCTATAGATAGGCTGGAAATAAAAGAGAAGAAATTAGAATATGTGTCTAATATGAGTGTGGTGCGACACCCCCCAAAAATTTCCCCCCTCATGTTTAGGGCTTTTAGACTTGTTCCCAAACTCACTTTACGCATTTCAGGGCAGAAAAGGAGGGAAAACCCAAAACATACATGTCCCCCTAATTTTTTGGCTTTAATGTTTTGTATGTAACCCCCCTCAAAAAAAATTGTACAGCCCCCTGGAACCCAGGGTGCTTTGAATAAAAAATTAATCATAGTGTTTTTAAATTAAAATAAACTATATAGTTTTAAAGGGGGCTTACTTTTTAAAGGGAAACCCCTTTTGACTGTACCATAATGTAAAGGCCTACCAGTATATAGAGTTTTGTTAAAAACATGTTTTATGTATTTTTTTTTGTTATGTTTTAAAGTATTTTAAAAAAAAATTTTAACTTTAAAAGTTTTTACTTTTTGTTGAACCTTTTTCTGTGCCCCACAACTTTTTTATTTTTCTTTTGGACCTAAATAGGGTTTTTTTTTTGGGGGCGGAAGTGTATTTTTTTTTTTTTAAGCTTTAAAGGGGAATCAAATGGGGGGCCTTTTTTTGACATTTTTTTTAAAAAAATTTTTTTGGGATACGATTTACAAAAAAAAAAATTTTTTTTCTTTAGTTTTTTTTTTTTAGGGGGTTTTCACAGTCCCGGGGTTTAATAATGTTATTATTTTTAAAATAGATCGCCCTTTCAGGGATCCCAACGAAAATTTTTAAAATTTAAATTTTTTTTAAACTTTTTTGTTTGTAAAGTCACGTAAAAAGAGGGGGGGGGTTAAAATTTTTTTTTAAAAATTTTTTTTATTTTTTTTAAAATCCCAATTTAAAAAATTTTTTACTATTCTTACTTGCCCTTTAGGGGGGCGCTATTTTTGTACACGTTCTGCAATATGTATAAACGTAAAAAAGGGAAAAGTTAAATTGGCCCCCGGCTGCCGTAAGAACTGGTCGGCACCCCACAAATCCCACGGGGGTGACAAAAAGGGGCCCAACAAAACAGTGCCCAGAAATTTTTCCCCCAATCCCTTTGGGGCTATGCCCTCCCAGAGCACAGGAATACCGTCGATTCCAAAAAATTCCAAAAACCGCCAAGAATACCGTAAGGAAACCGGGCTGCTTAGACACATTTAAAAACCCTGTGTTTTGTCGGTTCCCCCTTATTTTCCCAAAATGGTACGGCCCGACGGCAAAAGCAAAAACCGTTTCCCCTTTTTTGCCCCAAATCAGGGGCTTTTTCCCCTCCCTTTTTTTTAGGGGGGGGGGCCCCCCCCGGGGGGCCCTTTTTGGGCCCCCAAAAAGGGGAAAAGGGTCCCCGGCTTTCCAACATATTTTGTCCTATGCTGTGTGCAGAAAATTTTATACTGAAGTCTATGGCTGTGTCTACACAGCCGGGTTTTTAAAAATTTAAAAAAACCCCTGAAAATTGAGGGGGAAATTTTCACATAGACTGCCGGAAAAAACCCCCCCAAACAAAAACACCCCAAAAAAAACCAAATTACTTTTTTGGGGAAAACCTAGAATTTGGACAAAAAATGACAAAATACCCCGGTTTAAAAAGCGTTTTTTAGGATTTGGTTTCCCGACATTTTTTTTGGTCCAAAATGCTGTGTAATTTAAAAGGTTTTAAAGGGCCAGATCGGACTCAGTCAAAATCACGTCAGGTCTTGACGGGAACTAATAGCGGGTTACCTGCCGCTTTAGGGAGCGGCCCAAAGGGGGTAATTTCTGCTCTGACCCCCTTGAAACCCTTACCGTAAATAAAACGCCAAATGTTAGTAAATTTTTCAATGTCCTTTTTTTGTCCTTTAAAAAACACTAAAAATTACTATTTTTGGGCCCCAAAAAACAAACATGCCAACTTTTGAAAAAGAAAGCAGGAGTTTTTAAAAGCATATTTTTGCCAATTTTTTGAAAATAAAAAAAGAAAGGAAAAAAAGGAAAACATTATGGGCGCGCGCTACGCAAAGTTTTGCTTGTACACCCCCATCTTGAGGGTATCCAAAGGCCCCTTCAAAAAGCCACCCCTACTCCACCTAACTGCATAACGGTTTGGGGAAGAAAGCCGGGTAGATGGCCCCCTTTTAGCCAGGTGTAGCCCCCATAACCCGGGAGTGGCCCCTTTCAGGCAGGTAGAAGGGCCCCCTTTTAGCCAAATAATGCCCCTCTTCTGGGGGGGGTTGGGGGGGGGGGGGAAGGGGGGGGGGAAAAAGCCAAATTTTTAAAACCAGGTTAAAATGCCCCCCTTGTTTGCCAGGTAGATGCCCCCCTTGTTTGCCAAAGGGAGGCCCCCAAATTTCTTTTCCCGGTAGTGCCCCCATTGCTTTCCAGGTGACCCCCCCCTTTTTGCCCGGGAGAAACCCCCCAAATTTTAGCCAGGAAGGGCCCCCTTTAAATAAGGGCCCTTTGTACCCCTTTAGTAGCCAGGTAGTTTTCCCCCAAATTTTTTTTTCCCCCCCCCCCATTTTTTAGCCAGGTATCCCCCATTGTAGCCATAGGCCCCCTTGTTGCAGTAGTGCCCCCCCCTTGTTGCCCGGTGTGCCCCCCTTTTTAGCCAGGTAGAACCCCCCCATTGTTGCCGACATGCCCCCCCAAAAAAATAAAAAATAAATAAAATTAAACCACCCCTTTCCTGACCCGGGTCCTGCAGAGCGGCCAGCTCCAAACCGATCTTTCCTCAGCGTCACAGGGGAAGTGAGTGCGCCGCCCCCCCGGGCACTTCCCCTGTGGGCACTGACATGTATGTAGGGCGCCACAGGGGGCCGGGGCTACAGGGGGTGGGGGGAGCGATCCCTCCCCCTGCTCAGCGAGAACCCCCCGGCGGGTGAAGCGGGCCCCAGCCCGCCCCCGCCTGTGGGAAAAGGA